>APFE030913817.1:225701-249197 GCA_000404065.3 Pinus taeda
CACAATGATCAAAGTGACATCTAGTATAACCTTGTTCAGACATAAACTTGTCAAATTTCAGATGTCACTGCCTTGGAGCCTGTTTTAAGCCATACAAGCTCTTCTTCAACCTGCACACTAGTTTCTCCTTCCCTTTCACCTCATATCCTTGTGGTTGTTGCATATATATCTCTTCCTCAAAATCCCCATGGAGAAAGGTTGAATTTACATCTAACTGCTCAAGATGCAAATCTCCAGCTACTACTAGACTTAAAATAGTTCTAATTGAAGTCATTTTAACAACAGGAGAAAATATTTCATCAAAATCAATGCCTTTCTTCTATGCAAACCCCTTCACCACAAGTCTAGCTTTGTACCTCTATTTTCCTCCATCTTTTTCCTTCAACTTATAAACCCATTTATTCTGCAATGTAGTTTTACTTACAGGTAACCTGACTAAGTCCCAAGTCTAATTATGCATTAAGGAGCCAATCTCTTCTTCCATGGCTAGCTCCCACTTCTTCTTGTTTTCAACCTGCATTGCTTCTTCATAACATTCAGGTTCACCAAAATTAGTCAACAATAAATAATATAATGAAGAGGAGAGTATCGTTCAGGGGGTATATTTATCCTGGTAGATCTTCTAACACCAATTGCAGGTGTTTGGGGTGCCTATTGTTGTTCTGGTGGTTGTTGTTGTTGTGGTTGTTGATTATTATTATTTTCAAACACCTTTACTTTTTCAATGATCTCATCAAGAACTATGTATTCCTTGTCTTCTTTTTCATGTTTCTTTTCCTGCAACTGATTCTTATACAAGACCTTTTCATTGAATATTACATCTCTGCTTGCTCCTAATGATTTTGTGATTTTCATAATCATACAAGCGATAACCAAATCATTAACACCATATCCAATAAAGGTACATTTCTTTGACTTTGCTTCAAGCTTTGTTCTATTTTCTTTATCAATATGGACAAAGGCCTCACAACCAAAAGGCTTTAAAATAGAGCAGTTTACCTTTTTAACTGTCCATGCTTCCTCTGGAACACCACCATCCAAGGAACTTGAAGGCCCTCTGTTTATTAGATAAACAGCAGTATCTACATCATCTGCCCAAAACTGTAAAGGCAATCCTGCATGCAATCTCATGCACCTTGCACGCTCCATGATTGTCCTGTTCATCCTTTCTGACACACCATTTTCTTGTGGGGTTCTTGGAACTGTTTTCTGTCTGCGAATTCCATGCTCTGAACAGTACTTATCAAACTCTTTGCTGCAATATTCACCTCCATTGTCTGATCTAAGACACTTCAATTTCTTTCCTGTCTCAATCTCAACCAAAGCTTTCCATTTCTTGAAAGTATCAAATACATCAGATTTATTCTTAATACAATAAATCCAAGTTTTTCTAGTTGCATCATCAAAAAAAGTAACATAATAACGAGAGCCACCGAGAGATGATACCTGAGCAGGCCCTCATACATCTGTATGCACAAGCTCTAATTTTTATTCTTCTTTTCTTTCCCAACTCTGAGAAATCTGACTCTCTTCTGTTTTCCATAAATGCAATTCTCACAGAAGTCCAAATCAACATTCTTCAAACCCGGCAACAAATTCCTTGAGTGAAGAATCTTCATCCCCTTTTCACTCATGTGTCCGAACCTATGATGCCATAATGCTACATCTGCTCCTTTGGAAGTTAAAGCATTAACAGAGTTAGAAATACCATTGTATAAATACAATGTACCAACCTTTTCGCCTTTTGCTATTACCAAGGCTCCTTTGGTGACCTTCCAAGCTTTATCTGTGAAAGTTGTCACACAACCTTCATCGCCTAACTGCCCTGTTGAAATCATATTTTTCTTTAGATCTGGAACATGCCTTACCTCCTTTAGTAGCCATTGGTTTCCATTCTATTGTTTTAGAAGAACCTTACCCATTCCAACAATTTTACAGGATTTATCATCACCCAAACGGACTTGTCCAAAATCTCCTTGATCATAGTCATGAAAATATTTCTTATCAGGTGTGGCATGGAATGAGGCCCCTGAATCTACCACCCAGGAATCAATAATATTTTTGAAAGAAAGAATCAAAGAATCTTGTAACACCTCACCTATCACATTTGTTTCATGATTGTTTTCTTGCTGTGCATCTCCTTCTTTTCCCTTCCGAGATCTACAGTCTTTCTTTAGGTGTCATTTCTTTCTACATTTTCAGCACACTATCCCCGATCTAGACTTGGATATGCCTTCCCTTGATTAACTACGATATCCTGAGCTCTTTCCTCTTTCCATTTTTATTCCCCTAGACTCTGCACTCAAAGCATTACCCGATGTCTCACCGAAGCTTTTCCGTCGCATTTCCACGCTAAGGATAGCACGGACAACATCATCAAACTTTAAAGTACTAGATCCAGACACAGAGTTACTAATGGCCATTACTAAACCATTCCAACTTTCTGGTAATGAGCACAAGAATGACAGAGCTCTAACTTCATCATCAAAGTTTACCCCTGCAGAGCATAACTGACTTGTAACAATATTAAAATCATTTAAATGGTCTGCAACAGATCCACCTTCCAACATATTCATACTAAATAATCGTTTCATAAGAAATACCTTGTTTGAGGCCGAGGGTTTTTCGTATAGTTTCTCCAACACCTTAATCAAACCCTCTGTTGTTGTTTCCTTCAAAATGCTAAAGGCGACTGATGCTGCAAGGCACAACCTTATTATTTCAAGTGCCTTTCTATCGAGAAGGTTCCATTCTTCATCTGTCATACCCGTCGGCATCTTTGTTTTTCTGCCCAACGGTAGGTATAGATCTTTCTGATACAAATAATTTTCCATCTGCATCTTCCATAGTGAGAAGTTTTGGCCATTAAATTTCTCGACCCTAAACTTACCATCTTCCGCCATTGCTCCCACTTGAACGAGGAACCCTTCTTTCCTGCGAGTTTATCACCAAATAGACCTTCGACTCTGATACTAGTTGTTAGAAAATTATATGTTAAGGAGCAATGGAACACATAAAA
This sequence comes from Pinus taeda, assembly GCA_000404065.3. Classification (NCBI taxonomy): domain Eukaryota; kingdom Viridiplantae; phylum Streptophyta; class Pinopsida; order Pinales; family Pinaceae; genus Pinus; species Pinus taeda. Next base: position 228,721 of record APFE030913817.1, read on the forward strand.
TATTGCAGAAATATAAACACATAAAACGCATAAAACAAGAGAGACAAAGATATACATGGTTCACCCAGTTTGGGATACGTCCACCTCGAATAGCTAGTCCTTCCTTTCTATTATCCAACAAAATTAAGAAACACAGCCTACAACAGATCCACTATAATATCCTCTATTTTCTCTCACAATCTCACCTCTCTACTTCTCACCTGAAGAATACACATCTAATTCATAGCCTCAAATACAATGCCCTCATACAAAGAGAGGGGTTTCCTTCTAGGGCAAAAAACCCTAAATTAAACATAAGTTATACTGTCAGATCATCCGCCTAATGAACGGCCTAGATTGACAAGAAATTACTATACTTTTACGAGGAATTCTTACATCTGTTTTTAGCTTCGGGGTTGTTGCCCCCGAGCCCCTGCCGGGGGACCGCTGGCCCCTCTGACCCCCCAACTGGGGGGGATCGGCCCCCTTGGACCCCCATCAGGGGGACAAGTTCCCCTCGTACCCCCCCGCGTGGAGCGGTGTACAAACTACCTAGGGTATACATCCGACTGAAACAAATACCTCTGAACAATCATGCTCCACACACAACAATACATGTGGTATTGTGTGTAGGTAGTGCTATGTACGTCTCGTACATGTGGCGTTGTGTACACATGGTGTCATGTAAATGTCGTGCAGGTGGTGTTGTGTACATGTGGCATTGTGTAAATGTTGTACATGTGGTGCAGTGTGCATGTGGCACTGTGTACATGTTGTGTAGGTGGTACCATGTACATGTGATCTTGTGCACACATTGTGCAAGTGGTCTTGCGTATAGGTGGTACAATGTACATGTTGTACATATGGTACTGATGTACATGTGGTATTGTGTGCATGTTGTACATGTTGTGTTGTAAGAATGAGGTACTATGTATATGAATTGTGTATTTGTGGTATCATGACATGTGTATTCATTGTGTTTTACTTTGTGTAGTACATGTATTGTGTTGAGATATACACCAAGTGTAGGTACATGTATTCTATGGTGTTGTACATTGGATATAGATGTATGTTTTGTGTTATACATTGGGTGTAGGTCTATGTATTATGTGGTATCATACACATTTTGTAGGTGCATGTGTTATGTTGTGTGTCAGATGTAGGTGTATGTATTGTGTGGTGTTGTATGTTGTGTGTGGATTTATGTGTTGTGATGTACACTATGTGTATGTGTACGAGCTTGAAGAGAAGGAATTGGGTGTTTGTTGGGTGTGGCAACCAATCCAATGTGTGTACAGAAAGGACGAAGCATAAAGATAGAATCTAAGGATCAATTAAAAGATAAGTATCAATATTTATTTCATTTTTATTATGCATGTGATCTATGATTCTGATTTATGATGGTTACATGTTATATATGATTTTGGTTTATGATGATGGCATGTGATTCATGATTTTGATGGTTGTATTTTGAGCTAACTAGATGTGATATGTTTATACATGATGATTTGGTTAGGATTTAGTTTGTCTTGTTGTGACAAGAAGTAAACAAAATTGCAAGTGTACCTTTTCGACAAGCTACCATTGAGGTATGATTTGGATTTATTTGAACTCATTTTGAGTCTAACGACAATTATGCGCTTGGTACATACATATTTTAAAAACCTGTCTTGCTAATCGGTTATCGGTCTAACTGGCTAGTTAGTAAGCCCACCGGAAGAAACTGGCTAGAAAACCCGATTCATTAGCACATTTCGCCAATTTTTGCCCTAAACCGGTGCTAACTGGCTAGTTTTGTATCAAACCGGCCGATTAGAGGCATGCCCACCGTAAACTCCAAAACGCATATTGTTGTATATGTTTTAGGGGTTTTTTTTTTTTTTGGGGGGGGGGGGGTGGGGGGGGGAACTAAGGGTGTTTTCCCTCCAAAAACACCCTCTCCAAGCATTTAAGAGGCCCTTCTCACTCTCATTGTCCACACAATTGATTTGGAGTGTTTGTGAGTTTGTTTGTGAGCTGGAGAGTGTTGAGTTTTTGCTGAAGTAGTCATCTTGGAGTTGGAGTTGGAGCTATTTTGGAGATAGTGTGTAGTTGTTAGTGGAGTTGTCATCTTCAAGAGGAGGCTAAGGAAGCTATTTTTCATTTCCAGGTAAGGATTTGCACTTGAAAATTCCTCATTTGACTGCTGTCCATGAATTAATTTTTTTTATGTGTTATAAATTTATAAACTTCTCACTTCTATGATCTATCATCTATGCTATTAACTCTCTAGCTCTATGCTATCAAATTTTGTAGCTTGCATGTGCATTTGTTTTCCTACATTTATCTTTGGTTTTCCATGTTGCTTAGCTGCAAATTGTTTTTTAAATGGCAGATTTCTTTGCAAATTGTTATTATTTCAAGCAAACATGGCTCTAAAAGTAAAGGATAGTGCATGGGCTCATTGTGATGTAATTGATGGAAACATGATATGCAAATTATGCCATAAATCTATTGGAGGTGGGGGTATTCTTAGGTTGAAACAACACTTGGCTGGGATAAGAGGCCAAGTAAAGCCATGTGATGCACCAAATGCACTGTTAGGTCCTATTAGGATAGAATACATTTCCAAGCTTGAAAATTTTTATGAGGATAAGGGTAGGGAGAAGGCCATCCAAGATGACATTGCAAGGAAGAGGGAATTATTAGAAGCCATGAAAGAGAGTGGGTATGATGATTATGAAATTCAAGACTCCTCTTCTATCCCTTCCACCAATGACCCCTTTCACTATGTTCATCCTTCTTTTGGCCAAGCATCAAAAGGAACAAAGAGAACAAACATCCAAAGTTATTTCTCATCTTCTGCCAACATTGCCTCTTCTAATCTCACTTCCTTCCAACCAAGTTCTCAAACCACTTTGGATCAACATTAAAAAAGACAATGCAAAGAAACTTCTTATCAATACATTGCTAGATGGTGGTATGATTCAGATATCCCATTTAATGCTGCTCGCTCACCTTATTACCAAGCTATGTGGGACTCTATTATAGCTGTAGGAAAGGGATTCAAAGGCCCTAGTATGCATGACTTGAGGGGATCTCTTTTGCAAAAAGAGATATCTTCCATTGATGAGTATTTGGTTGAGTTTAAAGATTCATGGCTCAAGATAGGTTGTTCCATCATGTCAGATGGATGGGCTGATGGAAAGAATCACACTATCATTAATTTCCTTGTTTCTTTCCCTCAAGGAACCATGTTTTTGAAATCAGTTGATGCATCTGATAAGGTAGAGGATGTAGCCCTTCTATTTGAGCTTTTGGGTAACATTATTCAGGAATTTGGGGAGCAGCATGTTGTGCAGGTCATCACTGATAATACCTCAAACTATGTTCTTGCTGGAAAGATGCTTGAGACCAAATGTAAGACCATATTTTGGACTCCATGTGTTGCACATTACATAGACCTCATGCTTGAGGATATAGCCAAAGGGGAGTGGGAAAAAAATGCTATAGAGCATGCCAAGTGCATTACAAAATACATTTACAACCACTCATGGGTATTGAGCCTACTGAGGAAACATACTGGGGGCGAAGAGCTTGTTAGGCCTGCAATTATGAGATTTGCAACTCACTTCCTCACATTTCAATGTCTCAATGGTCAACATAAAAACTTGCAGAAATTGTTTTCCTCTGAAGAATGGTCTGAATCTCAGTGGGCTCGTAGACCAGATGGAAAAGACACCAAAAAGAAAGTGTTAGACACTTATTTTTGGAAAAGGTTTCTAGAGCTTGTGAAAATTACCGAGCCCCTTGTTAAGGTGCTAAGGATGGTGGATGGGGAAACATTGGCCATGGGCTACAATTATGAGGCTATGGATCAGGAAAAGGAGCATATATGGGCAGCTTACAAGGATAGGTTAGCTAAATATGGCCATATATGGGAGATCATTGATAATAGATGGAACAATCAACTCCATCGTCCTATACATGCAGCTAGGTATTTTTTGAACCCAAAGTATCATTATAAAAATCGGCTAGGGGATCTGCATGATGGGGAGGTCAGAGCTGGATTGATTGATTGCTTGGAGCGCATGGTCCCTAGCCATGCATACCAGTTGGAAATACATAGACAACTTACTGTTTTCATTATGGCAGGTGGTACTTTTGGAAAAAACTTGGCAAGGATGGCAAGAGATGTGGACCAACCAGGTAAGAAATTCCAAATTCCAATTTGTTTTTCTTTGCAAGTTAAAATTGTTTACGTTCTTTATAATTCAAATTATAAACTAAGTTACTAATTAATGTCTTTTTCTTTGCAACACATTGGTGGGAGTCATTTGGTGGCTAGTGTCCTCAATTGCAAAGGTTTACAAGTAGATTCCTTAGTCAAACTTGCAGTGCTTCAAGTTGTGAGCGTAATTGGTCTGTTTTTGAGCGCATACACATGAAGAAGAGAAATTGTTTGGAACCAAAATGGTTAAATGTTCTTGTTTTCATGCAATAAAACCTTTGACTGAGGAGGGACCAAATGATGAGCAAAACACCTGATCTAGATCCCATTGTGTTGGGCGATATTGATCCAACACCAAAATGGGTGGAGGAGACTAAAGATCCTATGTTTGAGGCTGATTTTGATATCGACATGGCTTTAGTGGGGGATGAAGCAAATTATGTGGTGGCATCAGAACCAGGATCAGTAGTGGCATCAAGGAAAGGAAAAGAACCAATGGAAGGTGCTAGTCATGTAGGTTGACAAACTCATGCTTCCATTGGGTCCACTTCTATTGTCATTGGTGGCATTGATACTAAGGTTGTAGATCAGGGTGAGGCATCCTTAGACTCTGAACCAGATGATGTCTATGTAGCTCCTGATGATGACCCTGTGTTTAGTAGTGGTAATGAACTTGATGATTGATCATGTGTACACTGTAGACTTGTAGTAGGCCAATGGCCTCATAGCTTGCAACATTGTTTTTGGACTTTATAGGCCATTTAGAGCCTCATTTCTTATGTATTTTGCTATTTTGTCAATGATAAGTATTGCACTCGGTGCCATTTTGATATATTTAGCTTTACATGGTATATAAATGAGAAAATTTTTCATATTTTGTCTCTATTGGCTTGGAATCATGGTTTTACATCTTAAAAATAGTTTTGCTTCATTAAAAATTAATTATTTAATGTATTTTTTGAAAACCGGTTCATTTAGACCAAACCAGTCTCGGTTAGATCGGTTTCGGTCGGTAAACCGGTTCACTAGGTGGATAGGGCTAGTCACCGGTTCCGTTTTAAAACATTTGGTACATGAAAGCATGGAAAAAATGTCTGATTTGGGATGGTTGAAACCGACTGCAAGAACTAGTAGTGTAAGTTAAAGGAATTGGAACATGTAGCAGTATATTGGTATCAACGTCAGGAGTAGGGCCATTGTGGGATGCTGGTACCCAATAGTGTCCACTGATTTTCATGAGCATGATATCGATTAGTATGATGGTTTTTAGGTAGGGATATGGCTTTGTTTTTGGACTTGTGATGCGAGGAAACCTTTTCAAGGGAGGGGTCATTCGAGGGACTGTGTAGCAGAGAAGGGGATGCCTATGGAACTTGGAAGGTGTTTGACTGCATGAAAAGGGGTGACTGGATTTCCCGAGGGACTGTGTAACAAATAAGGGAAGGTTAAGGATGGATTTGTTTTGGTTATTAACATTTCCAAATGGAATGAGATGCACATTGGGAGTGTGTCTTGGAAAAATGAGCTGGTAATTGTTCATTGAAGGGACAAATGGCACAAGATTGTAGTGCTAGACATTCGATGTATATTTGACTTTGGAAGTGGATTCTAGACATCCTGAGAAGGAGGTGAATCCTAGTACTACATTGAGGGTGGAGGTGTAATCCTCTGGATTCCCTTGTTGTGGATGCAAGTATCATATCCTTTTGTTTGTTGGTTGAGAAAATGTGCATATGTGTATACGTTTATATTATTGTAAATACTGTATAAATCTGGATTTATAAAGCTCCATAGGCAGTATGATTATTTGTTGGTTGAAGCAAATGTGCATAAGTATATGTGGTTATTGTAAATACCATAATGAGATATGTTATAAATCTCCTGTAAATGGTATGTTTGTCATGTTTCAGTTTTGGTCATTGTAATACTGCAACGAGATGTGTTATAAAGCTCCATGGGCAATATGTTTTGCTTTCAAAAGTCTTTTTGTTTGTACAGGTAATTGAACACCAAGGATGGTGTTCCCCCAAGGGGGAGGGTTCTATAACAACCCTGGTAAAAATTCATGTAAAAAAAATATAAGACAAAGGTCATGGGACACATATTCCAAAGTGAATGGTGGGAAAAATATCCTAGTGAGTGTTCATTTCAGTTACTATGGTTAAAGGAAAATGGAAAAGACAATGGAAAAGGATTTGGAAAGGCATGAGGCATTAATTGGCATTCTATTTATGAAAATAATAGAAATTACGAGAAAATGAAGGTGAAATGTCACAAGTTGCACATGAGGAGGAAAATGAAAGAATGTAATGGAAAATGAAGAGAATAGAGGCCTCATTAATAAAAAGGCTTATGAGGATCAGTTCATGGACTTTTGTCAGTTTAGTTCTGGAGCTCTCTCTCTATTCTCTCTCCCTCTCACCCTTGGACACTTAGTTTTCTGTTGGAGCACTTTAGCATTGGATCAAGAAAAGAAAATAAGGAAAATGAAAGCAAGGAAGAGCATGATCAAATGGATATAATGGGATTATTTACAGATATCAAGTTGCGTGTATGATTTCCTTGCTAGTTTTGGCATGCATGGTTATGCATGTGTGTTGTTGGTTCTCTTGTTGTCATTGGCATGGGTTTTTTTAGGTGTGACAATGTTCTTTAGTCTTGCTTTGCCATTTTTGGATAGCCATGGTGTGATGGGTTCTCATGTTTTTGGTTGAGCTAGATTGATAGATGGATTTGAAATTAAGTGAGGTGGTATCTGAAAGAAAGAACACATGGCCTAGTGATCCCTAAATTGGATTGTGGATTGCGGTAAAGCCTTGGCCTAGTAACCCCTGAACTGAACCATGGGTTGCGGTAAAGCCAATTTTTGTGTTACCTTGGTGGGCCTAGCATTCCTCAACTGGTGAATGGCAGGATATACGGTAAAGACTAATTTTGTGTTACCTCGGTGGGCCTAGGATTCCTCGACTGGTGAATGGTGGGATATATGATAAAGCCTAGAGGTGGGTGCCCTCCGTTAGTTCTGGGAATCCTTGGCAAGTGAATGACAAGATATATAGTAAAGACTAGAGGGTAGAGTATTAATTAGGCCTAGGAATCCCGACCGGTGAATGGTGGGATATATAGTAAAGCCTAGAGACTAGGAGACAAAAAGATTCCTCACGGTGTAGGTGGAGAAATCCGATGGAATCAATGCTTTTTTAGGGCCTAGTGATTCAGTGTGGATTGTGGCAAAGCCCGATTCTATTGATGAGGGTGAGGTGGTTTAACCTCGGGAAACCCTGGTTAATTTTGGTTATGAGTTCCAAATTCATGCCTAGAATATGGCATGGAGGTGATTGGCTGAAGGTAAGATTTGGTTTAGCCAATCTATGGTCGGGTGGTTCATACAAGTCCCATGCCTAGTTGTATTTTGCACTCACTAATAAGAGTTCATTCTCCTTGGTATTTCATGTGCAAATGTATTGGTTTATATGTGGATTTTATGGCTATTGTATCCTTATTATTTATGTTGCTTATATGTTGGTTATGAATATGTTTTATGCCAGTGATGATGTATAGTTCTCATCATATTTTGATTTGTAAATCAATGAAAAATGAATATATGACCTAATGGATGATAATGCAACTGATGTGATAAGGCATTAATTCTTCTTAGCGATTGTCGAATAAGTATGAGACCCCTATGCTCATATCTATTGTTATGACATGTAGAATGCATATTTGTGACATGTTTGATGAAATACCTGTCATGGCTATTAGGGGTCTATTCAAGTCTTTTTTCAAGTATTTATGTTAGTATCATTGTTTTGATTTTATTTCTCATTTATTGAAGTTTCATGAAGTTTTGGGTAGTGGCTTGAGACCTAGCCCTGAAAAAGTTACCGAATCTGTAGTCATTGGCTCTGAACAAGCTAAAAAAGTCCCTAGTCGTTGGCATGCTCTTGTTGTGGGAATGAATGATGGGTCCCAGTCACATGCATTCCCATGTCATGGGAGAAACTGAGGCTGTAGGTTAGTAAAATGTTAAGTTACCTAAGGGGTTGGTCACCTAGAAAGGTTTGTTGGATCCTAAAGGTTCAATAACACGTGTAAAAAGTAAGATTGGTTGTGTTTTTGCGGTTCCACTTCCTTAACTGTACATGGGGAGTTGATTCAGATCATAGTAGCATCTCGTCACATGTTTACACCAGCAGATCAGTTAACTTGGGTAAATGTGGGAGGAGGGTGTTATAACAATCATGACGACATGACACCCATACCGCTTATTGGAGTTTTATAACACATCTCATGGAAATATTCACATCCATATACATATGTACATATACCAAAAGCATCACACCAAAGCATATACCAAAAATATTGGCTCAATCAATGAATAGAGAAGGATACATAACCCACATCCGATCTTCCATTTCCCATGTAGCTTCATCAAGCCCAAAGTGCTTCCACTACACTTTAACTTACTCGATTGCATGGTTCTGAAGCATGAGAATGTTTTTCTGCAATATACACTGAGGTTCCAGCTAGAATTCTCCATCTAGATCCACCTGCAATACAAACCAATCAATCACATGATCAACATATTTAACATACCTCTTAATAAATGACACATGGAAAACATCATGGAATTCCACTATCAGAGGCAATACAAGTCAATAAGCTACTGGTCCAATCCTTTCAAGAATCTAGAAAGGTTCACAAAACTGACGTGAAAACTTAGCACAAGATCCAATCCTCAAGGAGCTCTTCTTGGGATTAATGCACAAGTACACATGTTCCCCAACTTGAAACTCCTTAAACATCTTGTTCTGATCTGCATAACCTTTCTTCCTATCTTGTGTTTCCTTTCGATTCTTCCTAATAAACCTCATTTCTTGTTCCATCTCTGCCGACATGTATAGTCCTATCAACACCTTGTTTATTGGATCACTTCAACTCATGGGAGTATAACAACTCCGCCAATATAGTGCCTCTAATAGACTCATCCTTAGTGACTCCTGATACCCATTGTTATAATAAAACTCAACCAAAGGAAGGTACTTCTCCCATCTCCTCTGTTGATGCCTCACATACATCCTTAATATGTCCTCCAATATCTTATTGAACCTCTTTGTCTATCCATTTGTCTATGGATGATAAGTTTTTTTGAAGGCCAACTCTATTCCTAAACTTGCAAACAACCCATTTTAAAAATTGGAAGTGAACTTAGCATCCCTGTGTGACATGATCATTCTTTGAACACCTGTGCCACATCGCTAGTTGTATAAGTAGACTTCATTGGAATGAAGTGCACTACTTTAGTCAACTTTTCCACCACAACCATTATAGAATCATGCTATCTAGACATCCTTGATAAACCTCTGATGAAGTCCATGTAAATGAACTCCCACTTCCTCTCTGGAATCAAAATTGGTTGTAGTAGTTGACTTGGATGCTTACACTCTAATTTCACCTGTTTACAGTCCAAACATTGAGCCACAAAATCTTCCATGTCCTTCTTCATATTCATCCAATGATAAAAATTCTTCATTATTGTCAATGTCTTCTGGTATCATGGGTAACTTGAATATGGTTTTGCATGAAACTCTTACAATATAGTCTTCTTGATCTCATTGTCATTCAACACATATATCCTATCCGCAAATCTGACCAAACCATCTGTTGTAATACGATAGTCCACATCCTGATCACTTGTACCCTTCTATAACATGTGCATAAGCGCCATGTACCTTCCATCTTGTTATCCTATCTATAAGATCTAATCCTGTAAATCTATCCCATAAGAGTTCATAATTGCTATATGATTTACCTGTACTCTCTTGCTAAGAGAATATGCAACCTTGTTCTCCTTACCCTTGATGTACCTGATCTCAAAGTCAGACTCACTAATCATGGCCAACCATCTAGATTTTCTGACATTTAGATTCAGTTGGTCAAATAGATACCTCAATTTATAGTGATCACTCATCAAGATGAATTGCATGCTAGGAATATAGTGCTTCCACATCTTCAAAGCATGGATGATTTCTGTCGACTCAAGATCATGTGTCTGATAATTTTATCCATGCTCATTTAGTTTTTGTGACTCATATAATACTACTTGTCCTTCCTGTATAAAAACTCCACCAAGTCCTCTCTTGCAAAAATCTATGAACACCACAAATTCTTTGTCCAGATCTGTAATCTTTAACATTGGAGCATTTGTTAACAGTTGCTTTAACTACTCAAAACTTGTTGCACATTCCTCTATCCATTCAAATTTCTTACCTTTCCTTTCTAGTGATGTAATAGGATATGTAATGCAAGAGAAGTTCTTGATGATCCTCTTATAATAACTTGCTAGCCCCATAAATGATATTATCTCATCCACATTTCTAGGAGTTGGCCACTCCATGAGAGATCCTATCTTCTCTAGATTCACTGCTATACCTTCTTTGGAAAAAACATGCCCCAAGTAATGTACCTTTATTTGAAAGAAACTACATTTGCTAAGCTTGGCATATAACTAATGCTGTCTTAGTAATCTCAACACTGCTTCTAAGTGTTGTGCATGCTCTTTCTCATTTTTAGAATACATCAAGATGTCATCAATGAATACAATATGAAACTTATCCAAATAAGGACACAATACGCTATTCATCAAGCACATAAACATATTTGGAGCATTAGTCATACCAAATGGAACTACAACAAAATCATAATGCCCACACTTGGTCTAGAAAGTTGTCATATATATGTCCTCTTCCTTGATGCATACCTGATGGTATTCTAATCTCAGATCAATCTTCAAGAACGCTATTTCTCCCTTAAACTAATCAAACAGGTCATCAGTCCTTGGCAACATATACCTGTTCTTAATGGTCACCTTGTTCAAATACCTGTAATCAATGCATAACCTGAGAATACCATATTTCTTCTTCAAAAACAACATTGATGCACCCCAAGGTGATACACTTGGCCTGATGTATCCCTTGTCAAGAATTTCCTTCAACCGTAACTTCAAATCTACTAAATCTGGAGTGCTCATCCTGTATGGTGCCTTCGATGTTAGTGTTGCCCTTGGTACCAACACAATGGAAAAGTCTACTTCCCCGTGAGGCGATAACTCTGAAATATCTGCTAAAAACACAAGTGGAAACTAATGCAAGATCGAGTACCTTCTTAGTACCTTCGCATCCTCAACATACTTACCTTTACCACTGGAAATATGCACTACAAATAACACACACCCTTTTCTATGACTGTGGTTTTCCTACATAGTTACCACCATTCTAACTAATATTGCCTTCTTCTTACCTTGTATCTTTGTTCTCCATTTTTATCCAAACACTCAACGACCTTGTCATATGAATCCACTTTGGTCCTATGAAGATACAACTAGTCCATACCCAAAAGCTTATTGTATGATCCCAACGGAAATAAATTCAAATGTGATGAGGTAGGCATACCATTTTACTTGAATGCACAAGCTCTTACCCAGTGATACACTCTCTTCTTTGTACCTATAGCCAACTACATTAACTAGGATTTTGCATACACTTCTTTATTCAAACCATACGTATCCACCATCTCAAGACTAACATAACTATAATTAGATCTAGGTTCAATCAAAATGGAAACAACTTGGTCAAAAATCTTACCATCCATCTCAATAACAATTGTTTGGTGACCCAGCTGCTTGTTATCCAGCACTGCATAAATCCATGGAATGCTCTGTCCAACATCTCCAAATGTCTGTGCTTCCCATGAACTATAAATCTGAGGCCCACCACCTTGATTATGCATACAATCCCTCTTAAGATGCTCCTTACCACATGTCCAATATTGCAACCATCCTGTACAATCACCTTTATTATACTTCCCTCCATGTTGTGACCCATTAAACTTCTTGTAAGGTGCAACATTTTATTTCTCACCTACATCCCGAAGCCTTGTTCTTTTTGGTTGCCATTATACCTTTAGCTTTATCTTTCCCTTTCCAACCTTGTTGATATTTTGTCTTGTGCTTTGACTACTCATAAAAATGCTTCAATTTCCTAATAACTTCCTCAAGTGGTTGAGTCTCATCATACTCAATCCGATCTCTAAATGCTAATGGAAATCCACTAACAAATCTCTGAACTTTGGACTTCTCATCTTTAAGATAAGGTACATACCTCAATAACCACAAGAACTTAGTCATATACTCGTCATCTTTTAGTGACCCCAGCTTTAGCTCATAGAATTCCTTGGCTTTGCTGTCATAGTACCGCTCTGACAAATACTTCTTCCTTAATAGTCTCTTGAATCATGCCAACTCAACTCCTTTGTCCTGATGTCTCTAATCCACTTCACATCTTCCCACCAGATGTGTGTTTTCCCTTTGAGGCTGAAGATAGTATTCTGGCCTTCATATTATCTGTGTATTCATGCAATTCAAATAATTTATTCATCCCAGGTAGCCATGCTTTTGTATCCTATGGCTTCTATAAATCACCATGAAAGGTGGGCGTCTTTTCTTTCTTGAACTTATCTTGAAAACATCCCCTTTCACTCCTCCCATAAGGATGATAACAATGATGATCATAGTGCTTGTTAGAACTATAACTAGAATAGAAGCTATCCCCATTACCTCTCCTATTCAGAGTATCCAAGAGCCTTCCATCTCTCATCATGTCATTTCTATCTAACTTGTGCCTACCATGAGATCTATTTCCATATGCTCCATTTGTCCAGTCCTCTTGCCCATGGATGATTTGAAGTGGTCCCTGTCTCTGCAATTATGAAAAACTATGAAGGATTATTGCATTGAATTCTACTTGTTTCTCATGTGGCTGAATGATCTTGTCATTATCTTCCTTACAACTCCTTATTTTTTCCTTCAAGCTTCTCAATGTGTCTGCTAAGTCATAATAATTCCTAGCAACACATTGCTCATATGACCCATAATGAGAATATCATGAACTATAGTCTACCATCTTGCTAGTCATCTTTGATATCTTCCTACAAGTACACCATGTCATCTAAAACCAAAACATAACATAATCAACATACCTCAGTATAGTTCAGGGGATGGCATCTCATCTACAATATTAACTAGATTAGCACAATACATGTATAATCATAATCACATTATAATCACATTAACATATAACATCAGTTTAACACTATCCAGTTACCAATTCTTGATCATACCAACGACATACCATGACCTCATGCATGACAACTACAACCATATCAATGTATGCATAACAATATATAAACACTAACATGCATAACTGACATACACTCATGACAACCACATCCAACAACACACCGTCCACTTTCATATGGAAACACCACTACAACCATGACCATCACAATGCATACACAACAAGTACATAGACCAAAAGAATAAGGAACACATATATGCAACTGACATGAATGCATGACTAACACACCACCCATCCAGTCCAAGGGGCGAACCATGCTTTGATACCATTCTATAACACCCTCCTCCAACATTTACTCAAGTTAACCAATCCGTTGGGGTAAACATGTGACAAGAGGTTGCTATGTTGAGATTCAACTCCCCATGTACAGTTAAGGAAGTGGAATCGACAAAACCAAACCAATATGACCTTCCACACATGCTACAGAACCTTTAGGAGCCAACCGACCCTTCCAAATGACCAACCCCTAAGGAAACTTGACATTTTACTGATCTGGACACCTAAACACTCCCATGGAAATCCATGCATCTGACTGAGGCTTTCTATTTTCCCCCATAGCAAGTGCATGCCAACGATTGTGGACTTTTTCAGCTAGTTTTGAGCTAGTGAACTGAGATTTTGTGCCACTTTTTTAGGTCCAAGACTTAGGCCACTACCCAAAACTTCATGAAACCTTTAGAAATGATAAATGACAATGGAACAAAGATACTAATGAAAAAACTTAATCAATGAATTTAATGGAACCCTACTATCCATGACAAACATCTCACAAATACGTAATCTATAGGTCATAATGCCAGATCTAAGCATAGGGGTCTCATACTTATCTAAGATTCGTAAAGAAACATTGTTGCCATATCACAATAACTACATTATCATATATTAGGTCATGTATTCATTGTGACTTCAATTACTAATTAGAACATTATGGGAGGCATACATCAAGTCTGTCATAAAATATACTCATAACCAACATATAACCAACATAAATAACAAGGATATAACAACCATAAAATCCACATATAAGACAATAAATTTACACATGAAATACCAAGGATAAATAGATATTATTGGTGAATGAAAAAGGCAACCAAGTTTGGGACTTCCACAAACTACCTGACCATAAATTGGTTGAACCAAATCTTTCTTTCAGCCAATCAACCTCGTGCCATATTTCAAACATGAATGTGGGACTCAAAACAAAACCAAACCAAATTTCCTCAGGCTTTACCGCAATACCACCTAGATGAATAGGCCCTAAACAAGCATGGACACCACCATATTTCTCCACCTACACCGTGAGGAATTTACCTATATCGTAATCTCTAGGCTTTATAGTATATCTCGGCATACAATAGTCAAGGATTCCTAGGCCTAATGAAGATTCCACCCTCTGGGATCGACTGTATATCCTGCCATTCACCAGTCAAGGATTCCCAAGCTAGATCGAGTGAACACACCTCTAGGATTTACCATATATCCCACCATTCAGCATTCAAGGATTCTTAGACCCACCGACGCACACAAAATTCATATTTAACATAATCCAACTCCGATCCAGGGATTCCCGGGCCTTGTGTTCTTCCTTTCAAAGACCACCTCATTTAGTTTTGAAACCATCCAATGATCCATCTCAACCAAATATAAGAGAACCCATCTCACCATTGATATTCAGAAATGGGAAGGCAAGGCAGAAGAACACTGTTACACCTAGAAAAACCCATGCCAATGACAACAAGAGAACTAAATACACATATTCATGTACCATGCATGCCAAAACTGTCAAGGAAATCACACATGCAAATCGATACCTGTAAATAATCCTATTGTATGCTATATGTTTTCTCTTCCTTGCTAGATCTTTGCCTCCTTGGTCCTTCCTTTTCTTTCTTGATCCAATGCTACAATGCTCCAAGAAAACTCTAAAAGTGTCTAAAGGTAAGAGAGAGAGCTCCAAAACTAAAGTGACAAAAGTCACCAATTGATCCTCAAAAGCCTTTTTTATTAATGAGGTCTCTATTTTCTTTAATTTTCCATTATTTTCCTTCATTTTCCTCCTCACGTGCAACTTGTGACCTTTCACCTTCCTTTTCTCCCAATTTCCATTATTTTCATAAATAAATTGCCAAAAATGCATTTTTTCATTTTCAAAGCCTTTTCCAATTTCCTTAGCCATAATAAACCAAATGAACACCCACACTAGGATGTTTTGCCAAACATTCAGCTTGGAATACGTGTCCCATGAACTTAGTTATTATTTTTCCTTTATTAATTTTATTACATGGATTTTTTGACGAAGGCTATTACATATATTCTTTCTTGTAAATCTCAACTTCACTAAATAACTATCTACGTGGGAATAACATGCTCTGGGGGCTTGCTTCAAAACATACAAATCTTTGTTCAACCTATAAACATGTGCCTTTTGATCCTCTAGTTCAAATGCCTACAATTGTTCAACATACACTTTGTTGGGTGTGCGTAATATCCTTTCCATGACTAGCTCCATGCGTTGGGAACAACAGGGGGGTTTCAGGGGGGCAGTAGCTCCCCTGTATAGTGTCCAGGGCAGTGACCCATGATTTTTATTATATCATTTATTATGTGGGCAGATCTACCTATGGTTTTGTGGATGGGTTTTGCACATGGTTTTGGGCATGATGGTTTTCTATCCATGGTATCTTGTAGATCCGATTAAGGGAACTACGATTATGTTCTAATCCAGGGTTAATGGATTGGGGTTTATGAACGCTTCAGCATGTATATATATGTTAACATTGAAAGGAAAATAATGAAAAATCAATTTGGTGGTCCCGATTTTGGGATCTAGGGTAAAATATCTGTGTATTTGTTTTATATTCTCGCCATTGTTTATTTTATTTTTTTAGAATTTGTACACAGGTAATATTTGTATATGGTTAAAACCTACATTTGGTATTAAATATTTTTCAGCTTCATGGGAAGGTCGTTGTTGCTGAGGGATTTTGCTTGGGCCTGTGGTAGACCCTATTCAGTGGGAGATCTGCAGGATTGATTCTTGTGGTGAAAGAAGATGGTGAGCAATGGAAAGATAATGATCAAGAAATTTAATGGTCAAAGTTTTGAGTTGTGAAAACTCAAGATGGAGGATTAAGATCAGTGGATCATGGTAGATCCAAGTATTAAACCAACAAAAATATAAGCTGAATACTTGGAAAAGTTGGATTAGAAAGAAAATGGCACAATACGGTTGTGTATCTCAAATTTATTATTGTTGAATGTATCAAGGGAAGCTATCATGATGGCTTTATGGGACAAGTTAGGGACTTTGTACCAATCTAAGTCTATGGTGAACAAAATGTTCCTACGGAAAAAGTTGTATAACCTAAGGATGAAGGATGGAGACTCAGTGATAGAGAATCTGAATGCCTTTACTATGGTAAGCCAGTTGTTATTTGTTGATATTAAAATTTCAAATGAAGATAAGTGCATTAGTTTGTTGTGTTCTCTACCAGATTTGTGGGATAGTCTGGTTGTTGTAATAGGTAGCAATACAACTACCTTGAAGTTTGATGAAATAGTCTCATCCTTAGAGGAGATGAGACAAAAAAAATGAGGGCCAAAATGCAGATGCCTTGTCTATATGGGGACAATCACAAAACAAAAACAAAAGTAAGTCCTCATTTGGGAAACATAAATCTAGAGGGAGATATGAATCTCGAGAAAAACCTATAAATTTGTGCTATAAATGCATAAAGGAAAGACACTTCAAAAACGATTGTAGATATAAATATCTTGAGAAGGGAAAGGGATTTGATGATGCCCCTTCTATAGAGGTGAAAATCACCTCAAATGAAGGTGGGGATGTTTACATGGATTCTTATTCAAGTACACATGTAGAACATGAGGCATGGTTGATTGACTCAGGTGCATATTTTCACTTCACTCCCCATAGGGAGTGGTTCTATGAGTATGAGAAATATGATTGTGTTGATTTATTCTTAGAGGATGACAGGAAGGCTAGAATCATCAGATGGGGAAAATTCAAGCTGAAATTGCAAGGTGGAAGGATTTGGACACTTCCGGGTGTTCTACATATTTGTGCATTGGACATAGATCTGATTTCTCTAAGCAAGATGGATGATGCATGTGTGAAAACAGTGTTCGATAAAGATACTTGCAAGATGGTTTGGGGAGCACTAGTCTTGATGTGGGGAGTTCAGATTAGAACTTTGTACAACATTTTGGGTAGTACTTTTATTGATGGGTGCAACAATTATGTGGTTCCTAAAAGTGGAGAAAAAAATCTAGTGGTCTCTAGAGAAAATACCATGTTATGGCATCAAAGGCTTGGACGTATTGGAGAGAACAACCTTCAAATACTTCATGGTAATGGTATGGTAGAAGGTATGCCTAATTTCTCTCCAGATTTCGATTTCTATGAACATTGTGTATATGGGAAGCAAAATTGAGTGAGTTTCCCCTTTGGTGCTAAGAGGGCGAAAGGGATATTAGAGCTTGTACAGAATGATGTGTTTGGACCTATGTCGGTTCCACCATTGGGTATGTTTATGTACTATGTATCATTTATAGATGAATTCTCAAGTAATACATGGATATATTTCCTTAGGAAGAAATCTGAAGTCTTTGACAAATTTAAAGAATTTAAGGCTCTAGTGGAAAATCATACAGAGAAAAATATTAAGGTGTTGAGGATAGAGAATGGTGGAGAGTTCTGAAAAAGGGAATTTGAATATTTTTGTAAGAAGTGTGGTATAACATGACATATGAATAATCTGAACATGCCTAAGCAAAATGGAGTTGCAAAAAGAATGAATAGGATGTTGGTGGAAAAGGTAAGAAGCATGCTTAGCGGTGTCGGGTTAAGACAAGAATTTTGGGCAGAGGCAGTGGAGAATGCATGTTACCTAGTTAATAGATCACCTTCATTAGCGTTGGAGGATAAGACTCCACATGAGGTATGGACTGGTAAGAAACCATCTCTTTCACTTCTGAGGGTATTTGGCTGTGCTGCATATGTAAGGTTCCAAAGGAGAAAAGAGCCAAGTTGGTTGTAAATCTAAAAGGTGTATCTTCAATGGGTATAAGAATGGTTTAAAAGGTTATAAGATTTGGAACCCAGAAATAAGGAAGGTTATGAACAACTGAGGTGTGGTGTTTAGAGAGATGAAATATGTTATTAAACATTAAATCCTACCAAAGGAAACTGAGAAGATAGAGTTTGAACTAAAGAAGGAAGAATTAGACTCTACGGCAGAAGAGGAACTAGAAGATGAAGCGCCACAAACTCCAGCTATGAGAAGATCAGTTCGAGAAAGAAGGCAGCCAGAAAGGTATAGTCCATCTACTTTCTATTCAAAATTTTCTTCATCTATTACTGATGATGATCCCAGAATTGTCAATGATGCAGTAGATTCAGAGGATGGAAAACTCTAGAAAGAGGCCATGGTTGATGAAATGACATCTTTGGACAAAAATGAGGCTTGAGATCTGGTGGAGTTTCCGTCTGGAAGGAAACCCATTGGAAAAAAATGGGCATTTAAGAAGAAGATGAATGCAAAAGGCAAGGTGGACAAATACAAAGCTTGGTTGGGAGAAAAGGGTTATTCCCAGGTGTCGGGAATTGATTTTGGTGATATTTTTTCTCATGTTGCGAAGGTATCTTCTATTAGATTACTTTTATCTGTTGATGTTGCTTTTGATTTTGATTAGAACAAATGGATGTGAAGACAACATTTCTTCACGGGGATCTTGAAGAGGAGATCTACAGGAAGCAAACTGAAGACATTGTGGTGAAGGGAAAAAAAGAACTCGTATGTAGGTTAAAAAAGTATTTGTATGGGTTAAAATAGTCACCAAGGATGTGTTATCAGGAATTTGATACATTTATTCATGGAATTGGCTTCACTAGAAGCAAAGAAGATCACTGTGTGTATTTTAAATTAATTGGTGACTAGGTTATTTATTTGGTCTTATATGTGGATGATATGTTGCTGATTAGAAATGAAAAATAAATTATCCAGGATTTGAAGACCCAATTGTCGTCCAAATTTGACATAAAGGATCTTAGTGCTGCAAACTATATTTTGGGCATGGAAATTAAATGAGATTAGGCAAAGAGGAAGCTCTATTTAAACCAAAGGAATTATGTCGAGACAATGCTGTAGAGGTCTAATATGTAGGATAGTAAATCGGTGAAGGTTCCTATTCCTGTAGGTGTAAAGCTATATCTTGAGTAGTGTCCCAAGGCACAAGAAGAGGAAGAGAACATGTCTCATGTTCCATACACAAGTGTAGTTGGTAGCCTGATGTATGGAATGGTCTATACTAGACCATACATTACACATGTAGTGGGAGTATTGAGCAAGTTTATGTCAAAACTAGGGAAGAAG
Organism: Pinus taeda; assembly: GCA_000404065.3. Lineage (NCBI taxonomy): Eukaryota > Viridiplantae > Streptophyta > Pinopsida > Pinales > Pinaceae > Pinus > Pinus taeda. Next base: position 248,496 of record APFE030913817.1, read on the forward strand.
GATTGGACAGTAGTGAAGCAAGTTTTCAGCTATTTGTGTGGCACTAATTATTATGGTACGTTCTACCAAGGAAGATGATGAATAAGAGAAGATCTACAAGTGGGTATGTGTTTAACCTATTCAGAGGTGCATCCAGTTGGATGAGTAAGAGATAGTTTGTAGTGGTACTTTGAACTACAGAGGTAAAATACATGGTAGCCACTCATGCAAGCAAGGAAGAAGTTTGGTTGCAGAGATTGTGTTCAAGTATGTGGTTAGTACAATGAGCTATAAGGATATAGTGTGATAGCCAAAGTGCAATTTTCTTGGTAAAGAACTCTTCTTATAAGTCAAAGAAAAATAACATTGATGTTCAGTATGGCTTTGTGGGGGATATCTTTGAGGAAAAAATGGTGTTGCTAGTAAAGGTGGACACTTTGAAGAATGTTGCAGATGCATTGATGAAACCTGTGAGCATTGAGAAATTTTCTTGGCGTAGAGAAATAACGGGCATTGCAGGGTTGGACCAATGAATAATCTCTCCTGTGAACCCCTGTGTGGAAAAGTAAACAATAGGTAGGAGAATGTTGGGTGTGTGTTATATTCTTTCCACAACTAGCCTCATGCGCCAAGCACAACGCCCCAATATTTTTTTTTTTTAGACCCTATATTAGGTGGGCGAACCTACCTATGGTTTTGTGCATGGGTTTTGCACATGGTTTT
>APFE030913817.1:250002-270078 GCA_000404065.3 Pinus taeda
ATATATATATTGTAGAATTGAAAGGAAAATAATGAAAAATCAATGTAGTAGTCCCAATTTTGGGATCTAGGGGAAAATCTCCATGTATTTGTTTTATATACTCACGATTGTATATTTTTTGCTTTTAGAATTCGTATGCGGGTAATTTCTATACAGGGTTAAAACCTACACACTTCTTCTTGTAACATGCCATGGAGGAATGATGTATTTATGTACATTTGATTAGGGGTCCATCCTTGACTTGTATAAAGTGCAACTATTGAATGAATGGTTGTATATCAAGCCATAGGTGCAGATATATCATCATAACCTTCTCCCTCTTTATGGGAGAATCCTCGAGCCATGAACCTTGCCTTATATTTCTCAATGATTCCTTCAACTCCATGTTTGATCTTGAATAGCCATTTTGAAGTCACTGTAGATTTTCCCTTTGATCTTGGCACAACATCCCATATGTCATTCTTCATAATTGATTCATATTCTTTGGCCATAATATCCTTCCAAAATTTTTCTTTCACAACTTCTTCAAAGGTAGGAGGTTCAACTTGAATCATAGTGATCATAGCTACAACATATCCTTGGTACCTACATGGATTCTTTCTTTCCCTAAATGATCTTCAAATGCGAATGCATCTCTTGTCATCATGTAATGTGCCAAGAAGCAAAAGTAGCCTCTTTCTAGTAGGAGGATCACATAGAGTCCATCTAGGGCTACATGGGATCATCGAAAATGTTTCTCTCGGATTCAAGCATGAAAGAACCATCTAAAATATCAAGATCGTCATTCTTCTTCTCAGGAGGAGGAGAAGAAGGAAGGTTCCTTGCTTTCCCAAGGATAGAATATTCATCGAACATTACATCCCTATTAATTTCAACCTTCCTTTGACCAGGAATATATATTCTAAATTCTTTAGAATTTTCATAATATCCAACAAACGTACATTTTCTTCCCATGGCTTCTAGATTGTCTCTTTTATCCTTTGGCGTGTGGAAATATATGGGGCAACCAATGATATGGAGATGGCCATCATTGGGCTTGACAACCTTGAAAACTTCTTCAGGGGTCTTGTTGTCCAATGCTTGATGAGGCTTCTTGTTTCGAACATATACGGTAATATTCGTTACTTATTCCCAAGGGAACTTCGGTAACTTTTAATCATGGCACATGGCATGAGCAGCTTCTATAATAGACCTATTATTTCTTTCAACTACTCCATTTTGTTTAGGATTATAGGGAACAATATTCTCTTTCTTGATACCTTCCTTCTTGCAAAAATCGATGAACTCATTCAAAATTTACTCTCCACCATTGTAATACTTGAAGATCTTAATTTTATTCCTTGTTTGATTTTCAACTAAAGCTTTGATCTCCTTGAACATTTTGAAGGCCGCATCCTTGCACTTCAAATAATATCTCCATATCTTTATTGATAATTCATCAATGAAGGTGATGTAGTATAGATTTCTACCAATAGAATGTATGGGCATCAGATCACAAATGTTAGAATGAATGAATTAGAGGATGTCTTTTGTCTTGTTCTCACTAAAGTGGAATGGTCCCCTTGTCTTCTTTCCATTGGCACAACTTGGAAATACTCCATCATGTTGGGCTTGAACATTAGAAACACCAGAGACCAATTTCTTCAATTTCGGAAGAGAATCATAATGAAGATGGGTTAATACTCAATTCCATAACTCGATTAGATGATTAGTATCATGGACCAATGCTAGAAGAGGTCTACCATTGACTCTATAGAGTCTATCAAATCTCGATCCCAATGTAAATACATCTCTTATAGGGGATCCAACAAGCCAAGTAAGAACCTTTCCCTTGATGTAGGCAACCATCATCGCTTTATCTTGTAAAGCAAGTATTGATACCAAATTCTTCTTCAATCCTGGCACATCATGGAGCAAAACATATTCCCTAAAATTCAAATGAAATTTGGCTAAACCAAAGCCTTTAAAGAGATGAGTGGAGTTGTCTCTAAGAACAATTTTCAAATTTGACTCTCTATCTACCAAATTATAGAGAACTTCCTTATACCCAAAGAAATGATGAGTGGTCCCACTATCAACCAACCAACTATCTCATGAATATGGAGGAGAGGAAGTAGCGAGAGAAGAAAGAAGAATATATTCAGATTGAGTGGAAACATTACTTTCATACCTAGGGTATCTTGACTTCTTTTGAGGACAATGTTCTTCTTCATGATCACTTGGAGCATCTCTTCTTCTTCTTTCATCTCTTTCATTGTGGTAATTCCTTCTATAATCTCTTCTTCTTTGATCATCAAATGTGTTATTTTTGCTTCTAGTGTTATAGCGTGGACCTTTGTTCTTCTCAGGGAAATCTCGAGAAAAATGACCTTTCTTGTGACAATTGTAAAATTCAATGTGTGATGATTTCTATCATTCCTTCTCTTTGAGATTCGAGGAGGAGTCTTCCTTGAATTTGATTGACCTCATTTTCCTTTATTATTCTTGTACTTTTGAGTGATGAATGCAACAAACTCTCCTTCTTCATACTTTTGAATCCTGCCTCTTGATATCATCCTTGATTCTTCTTGAGTGATATTTCCAACAATATCATCAAATGATGATAATGTATTATCATTGATTATGGTAGTAATGAAGGTTTCCCAAATGGAAGGGAGACCTCTAAGAGATACAATCACCAATTCCTTGTCAGACACAGTTTCCCTAACTCTTTGCAATTGATCTCTAAGACAAGATATCCTCATAGTGTAGGATTGCACAAACTCTCCTTTATTCATCTTCATAACTTTGAGTTGATATTTCATGGAGAGGATTTCATTCAAAATTTTTACTTCATACATGCCATCTATCTTATCGTACATGTCTTTAGACTTCCTCAAATTTCCAACACATGCAATTAAATTATGTTGTAAATCATCAGGTATAACTTGCTTTTCTTTTAACTCACCTTTCTTGTGCTTGTTCTTGGAATAAGTGAAATAATTCTCCAGAGGCTCAGGTATCTTTCCTTGAATGAATCCCAAAACATCATTGTTATCAACAATGATCTCCAACCTGATTTTCCATGCATCAAAGTTAGATGAGTCACCCAACTTCTTATGTTCCTTGAAGAAAGAGGAAGACATCTTCACTTGATTAGATAGGCTGCCTCAACTTTCCAAAGATGATTGCTTCAATTCTTGTCTTATTTTGGGCTTGTCCTTCACCTCAACTTTGATTCCATGTTAAATTGAAATTGTTCTATGTTGTTTCAATTAATTTAACTCGATTCAATTCTTCAATTAACAATCTTTCATTAATAATTAATATTTCCAATCATCAACATTAATTAAAGATAGAATAGTAAATGCAATGACAAAGGAGAAAATAAATAGATCAGTAAGTGACACCATATTTTTAGTCATTGACCAGGGAAAAAATGCACTTCGGGGAAAACCCTTTGTAATTGTTCTTTTATTATATTGTCATAAAATGTTCAATATAGAGTTGCAACATTAACCCAACATCATTTAGAAATATGTTCCTAGCATCAATCCCAATTAGAGACAACTTTTCCTTTCTATAGTCAACTATGGTCAAATGCCCAAATTCGACCCTAGAGACAAACTGCACCAAAGAGGTGTGTGTGTGGTTGAGAGTTTCAAACTGCATGGATGTGCCTACCTACTTACTGTTACAGTTGAAAATTTCATGTGTTAATCCTGCGGTTGGAAACCAAAACCCTAACACATGTGAGCTTCAAACCTTACAATCTTAGACATGTACGAACCAATTTCCTTGACCCAACCTCAGTCCTGTGTGAACCAATCAATGAAGAGGAAAAAAAGAATATGTTTTGTGATTTATAAATGAGGTTTAGGAAACTTGTATTTATAGGCTTCCAAGGGTGTCCAATTTCCTATTAGGGCCGACCTAATCAAATGTGACATTGTGGGGTTCAACTAAAAAATACACTTTCCCTTGTCCAAATTGAGTGCTTCAATAGTCAGAATTGGTCCTCTCAAAAAGAGGAATCTAATACCATGGTTGTAATTTGTCACTGAGTTGTCAAAATAATAAAAGAAAGAGTGGAGAAATACAAATCTTAGTTAGTAGCGAAGGGTTATTCCTAGGTAGAGGGAACTAATTTCCATGATATCTTTTCTCCTAATTACAAGTTAACTTCTATTATATTTATTTTATTTGTTGTTGTTGTTTTTTTATCTTGAAGTAGAATAGATGGAAGTGAAGATGACAATCCTACATGGGGATCTGGAGGAAAAAATCTACATGAAGAAACCATAAGGCTTTGATGTGAAAGGAAAGAAAGAGCTAGTATGCGGGTTGGATTTTCTTGCCTGGGTGAAAGAAATCATTAAGGACGTGGTATAAAAAATTGATACTTATATACTGGGACTTGGATTCACAAGGAGCAAATAATATCATTATGTATATTTCAAATTAGTTGGTGATCATGTTATTTATTTTGTCTCGTAGGTCGATGATATGTTATTGATTGGAAATAATAGAGAAATTATCCAGTAAATGAAAACTCAAGTGTTCTCTAAATTTGACATGAAGGATATCGGTGCTACAAAATTTATCTTAGGAATGAAAGTTAAAAGAGTTCATGCAAACATGAAATTATAATTCTGAGGAAGCATGTAAAGACAATATTGCATAGGTTTAATATGTAATAATTTAAACAAATAAAGGTGTTTATTCATGTAAGTGTAAAGTTATTTGCAAATAAGTGTCCTAAGACATAGGAAGATAAAGAGGACCCTCCCTATGTTCCATATTCTAGTGTGGTTGGAGTATTTGTGTATGTAATGGTATGTACTGGACCAAAAATTTTACTTTCATTGGGATTATTGAGCATATATATGTCAAAACTAGGAAAGGAACATTGGGCAATAGTAAAGAGGGTTTTTAAGTATTTGTGTGACATTACTGGCTATGGATTTTGCAATAAAGGAGGACCAAGATTATATAGGGTGTTGGACAGTTGGATTTTTTTATGCACACCAGGTTTGATACTTGGCATAGAAGATCTACAACTGGGTATGTGTTTAACCTATTTGGAGGAGAAATCAGTTGGATGAAAAAAAATACAATCTATAGTGGAACTCTCAATTGCGGAAGTTGAATACATGGAAGCCACTCATGTAAGCAAGGAAGCAAGATGGTTATAGAGATTATGTTCAAGCATTGGGTTGGTGCAACAAGTTAGATTGTCACAGTTAGAGTGAAATCTTCCTGGAAAATAACCCGCCTTATAATTCAAAGGCAAAGCATATTAATGTTCAATATCACTTCGTGAGAGATATGGTTGAAGACAATAAGATACTACTGGAAAAATTGGACACATTAAAGAATATTGCAAATTTATTAACAAAATATGTGAGAAATGAGAAGTTCTCTTGGTATGGAGAAATAATGGGAATTACTTCCCTGGATTGTTGATCATGTACTCCTGTGACCCCCTTGTGTGCAAGGAAAACAAGTGAGAGAATATTGGGTATATGTTATATTCTTTGCATGACTATTCCCATTTGTTGTAAAAATGCACAATGAGTAGTAGGGGGTTCACAGGGGAGGTGGAAGCCCTCTCTGTTCAAGGGTTAATAAGGGGGAATCAACCCTCCTATGCAGGGGAAACACCCACCAAAAAATTGATTGGTTTTGTGCGCCCATTTTTTGGTGGTTTTCGACGCATGGATTTTTATAAAAGCAATTGTGTGGTGCATGGCAATTTTTCTCATGGTTTTGTAGTTTCAATTAAGAAACTATGGTTGTATTATAATCTAGGGTAAATGGATTGTTGGTTCATGGATGTTTTGGGATATATATTGTACTATAATAATGTACAAAAGAATAAATATTGAAAAATCTTGTTGGTTTTCTGGGTTTTGTGTTTTTAGGATAAAAATATATATGGTTGAAGTGTGTATTTATTATTGCATATTTTTTGCTTGATTAAGAATTTTTTTTGTAGTAATTGATTGTACAATGTTAAAACCTATAATAAAAATGTTTATAGTCATGCAATAGGAACTCTCTTTCCTTCTCTTTACACACAAACACATTGATTTTTTTTTTGTTATTATTACTTTTTTGAATGTTACGTAGGTAATCTCTCTCTATATCTCATACACACAAGTGGAAAATACATATTTTACTTTCAATTATTTGCTCTCTCTCTCTCTCTCTCTCTCTATATATATATATATATATATATATATCAAGTAGATAAAGCTATTCTATAGTTGAATTGAGGTTTTTGTGATCCATGTCAAGATTAAGAGAATTCTTCGGCTTAACTCACATGATAGTATATTTGTCGACGCATTTTGAACCAACCAGTGTGGTTCATCTTCATGACAAGTTGAAGAACCAGATCCATATTGCATGTTGAATAGTCAGAGTAGAACTTCCAACAGCTATAATTTTTTACCAGGCAACTGTTAAATTGACTAACTAATGGCTATATTAGACTAGGAAACGGCTAGTAGGACCAGACACAAGGAAAAGGGGGCAAAACCATATTATAAGTTAAGTTGAGGTTATTATTAAATTAATTGTTAGTTATACTATTATTAAATTAAAAGTAAATTTACATAAAAGGTATATTTTAATACATATGTAGATATATTTAAATAAATTAATTTAAGTATTATATAGTAAGAATAAATCTTTAATATTTTAATTTAATTGTTTATTTAATTATTAAATTGTTTATTTAATCGTTAAAATTGTTTAATTATTTTAATAATAAACCATGATTTAAAGAAATTATTTTCCTCTATATTATTAAGTTGAATTATTAGATAAATAGCCAGTGATACTATCACTTGTCTTATGTAATTCATGTTCTAGAAATAATATATTTAGGGACAATAATTGATTAATATGAAGTTAATTGTGTTAACCTTATTGTAAATGACATGTGTAACTAATTAAACTAAAATTTAAATAAATTTAAGGATATTATTAATATGATCTTATACTAGATCCCTACTATCACAATTATTATATTAATATTATTACTATTGGTGTTAAAAGTAAAATGATAGTGATATCTCTATCAATGGATAGGGTATTAACATCTTAGTAATCTATTAGGAACGTCAGTTACTAGATTTAGGGAATTAGTAAATGTAATGAATCTATTATAGTTTTATAATAATAGAATTAATTTAAGGGATGGGTAACTAATTAACATAAATTTATTAGAATATTAATAATATCCTTAAATTTATTTAAAATTTAATTTAATTAGTTACACATGTCATTTACAATAAGGTTAACAACATTAACTTCATATTAATCAATTATTGTCCCTAAATAGATTATTTCTAGCACATGAATTACATAAGATAAGTAATAGTATAACTGACTATTTATCTAATAATTCAACTTAATTAATATAAGGAAAATAATTTCTTTAAATCATGGTTTATTATTAAAATAATTAAACAATTTTAACGATTAAATAAAAAATTTAACAATTAAATAAACAATTAAATTAAAATATTAAAGATTTATTCTTACTATATAATACTTAAATTAATTAATTTAAATATATATATATATATATATATATATATATATATAATATATATATATATATATACATATGTATTAAAAATATACCTTTTATGTAAATTTAACTTTTAATATTAATAATAGTATAACTAACTATTAATTCAATAATAACCTCAACTGAAATTATAATATGGTTTTGCCCCTTTTTCCATGTGTCCAATCCAACTAGCCATTTCCTAGTCTAATATAGCCATTAGTTAGTCAATTTAGTCATTGCCTAGTAAAAAATTATAGCCGTTGGAAGTTCTTCTCTAACTATTTAACATGCAATCTGGATTTGATTTTTCAACTTGTCCTAATGATGAACCACACTAGTTGGTTCGAAACGCGTCAACAAATATACCATCATGTGATTTAAGCCAAAGAATTCTCTTAAAGTTATTCAACATAAGGTGCATTGAAATATTTTTTTATGGTTAAGATTAAAATATTTTTATACAGAAAGGAATTACACATCTTCCTCACATGAGAAAGTAAAAATATAAAGATTCACAAGCACACACACACACACACACACACACACACTTTCAGTTACTTTATCTCTCTATATATAAAGTTGATATAAAATTCCCTTGGATCGAGTGAGGTGGGATACAAAAATGAAATTGTCACCCCACAAAATAAACAAGGGTGACATGTTGCAAGCTACACAATAAAGTTGTAGCATGTTTGAGGCCTAGTGTTTAGATATTCAAGGGGAAAGGACAAGGCACGAGATTGGGCCATAAAGAAGGTTTGCAATTCGCAAAATGGGGAGATAGAAGGGTGGTAGATGTAGTGAAATCTCCATCATTCTTGATGTTGTTTCAACTTGGGCCATTCATTTCCCTCAGTCTCAATTAGAATATGAAATTATTTAAGTCCTTTGTGATGTGGTCTTGGTGGTTTTTTCCCCTATCATTATTGTTTTTGAGTTGGTTCCTTATGCATTTGTCATCTGTGTGTGAGCCTCCCTTACCTTGCCACCTTCACTGTCAGAGAGTGCAAGTTATTCATGACATTGTTCTTCTTTTGTTTAGAGGCATATGTTACATTGCTTCGAGAGGAAGGTTGGTCTAGTCACCTAGGTATGAAAATATGGTATAGCAAAGAGTGTGGTGGAAATGAGGGAGTGGTAGTCGTGGTGGGATAGGAGCTTCGTATTCTTGTTCTAGGACTAAGGCTTTACTGTGTGTCTTTCATGAACATGTCCTTGGACCAGTTCATGAAGAGATTTGAGAGCTCAAGGTAGACATGGTGGTTTAACTTGGCTGCCTTTCTAATTTTATAGGTGTTAACATAAATTATTAGGTGGGTGTCTAACCTAGGGACCACCAACGGAAGGTAAAATTAACACTAGCTAACTATTGACCTCTAATGAAGGATGAAAATGCTACTTGTAAGAGTTATTATGGATAAGAATGAGGCCAAATAGGAGATTTTGTTGATTATCAAAAAGGTGGTGCTCGATAAAAAATACATGGGGTTCATCTTAAATGCATTGAAAGATAGGTAACTCCTATTTTTGGTCCAAGTGGTTGTAGTGAGGGGCACATCAACTTCGTTAAGGTGGACATCTCCACATCTACTTAGTTTTACAATGAATTTGGTGCTCCTATTTTTCTAGTTAACTAGTTTTGATAGGTTGTGGTATGCTGGTATTTTTAGTACGATTGATAGGTACTATGTGTCTCTTTCTCTACACCTTTCATGGTGCTTCAAAAACCTATCTGAACTCTTTAAGATTTTGGCACAATGGTATAATTTGAATGTCTATTTTATGACTACACCTTGCGAGGAACTATCAGACAAGATTACAAAATTGTTATAATTACTTGAATCAATGAAATATTAGAAATTATGTTACTTGATATAGAAATTAAATTGTTTTATTTATGGTTGACATAGAAATATAGTTTTCTTATTTGCATTTCTTTTCTAAATATCATATGTCAAATTCAAGTGAGCATAAGAGGAATTACACATCTCTTTCATAGTGGGGTGTAGTATCATTATTATTTTAAATGACATGTATCACCTCCATACTGAGTTTGGAAGGAATTAGACATCTCCCTCATGTTGAACAGGAGTAAGTAGTTAAGGATGAAATTAGTCTCTCTCTCTCTCTCTCTCTCTCTCTCTCTCTCTCTCTCTCTCTCTCTCTCCGAGAGGCACTTGAGGAGCTCTATAGTCGAGAATGGGGGTGATGGTGTAGTGGTGTAAATGTTTGTAAACATTTCCATGTCCCCTTAAGAATTAAATATCATTAAAATGTTAAAAGTATATAAAGTCTGATATTGGAAATGTTGTAGTGTTTGTAAATGAGTGTAAACATTTGAATTTTGGAAATTAATGATAAAAAGTTAAAAGTTATTTAAATTAATTAACATTTATTTGTTGTTTTGTATTTTTGTTTTTATTATATAACTAGAACATGTTTTAACTTAAATAAAACATAATATATATAACATATAAATAATAATTATAAATTAAGATCCATTTTACCATATAAATTAAAGTAATGTTTCGTAACCATATTTAAATCCAATCAATAATAATGTAAAAACTTAATACTTACAAGAAAATTACAATATGAAAAGATTCTTAACCATGGATATTCACTAATGGGATGAGATCTTGGGATAAACCCAAAATCCCAATTCCATTAAAAACTCGAACCTGGGCCTGTGGGTTATGGCCCATTAAGCCTTCATAGAAGCGTTTTAAAACTTTAAACCTTTGAATTTTTAAACTGTGGATCTCTTTAAATATCGACCATCCATATACAAATACATGGGAAACTATATAAAATTCGGCTCTAACTCACATAGACAGATCTCAAATATAATACAGTCGTTTCTATAAATAGCGGTGATCACACTCCATACAACTCCGATGCAAACCAAAACTCCATTGCTCCAATCCGATCCTTCTATCTCTTGCTCTCCATGGTTTGAAAGACCTAGAATAGGTCCTGGGTGGAATTCGGGACCAGCTAACTTCATATCAGGACTTATAGGAAACTTGCGCACTATATTTGTTATATTCAGTCTATTCGTGCCTAACACATTACTAAAGCAAACTCACATGGCAAAGCAAGAAAACTGATATTAAAGTCAATGCGCAAATGATCACCATCCTGGCTCCTATCAACAACAACATTCGTTGTAGTGTTAACTGTCAAGTAATTGTTCAATTCCATCCCAAAGAGAAATATCATTGACAATGTAGCAAATATTGATAACCCTGCCCCTGATAAAGTTGCCTCTGTTAAATCTCGAGGAATCTTCCTGTAAAAGTCCAGAGACTTGATCTTACTGCCCGTGATCATGGCTGCTCAACGAGAAAAAAAACTAATGGCCATAATGAAATTTCGTTGTAGGTTAATTAAGGTTGAATTTGTTTGATTCGGATGCACAGAGATTTGAGATTCAAGTAGGTTCTGAAACAGAATTTAAATTGCCATTCTCTGATCTGTATACTCTTTTTTTTTTAAAACATTCAAACTTGTAAACAAACAATTCGACCTCTATATATATTCAACCAGGTAAGGCACATAATTCAATTCTCAATTACAAATCTAACAAATGCATCAATCCTCATGAATAGCTGAACAATGATTTAGATGGCCATCGATATTTTAAGTAATCGATGTCAATCAACAAACTCACAATATGGGATTTAACTTATTTATAAAATACACATAGGTGCACACAATTCACGCTGAACATACTTTTATATATTTATAGACCAGTTACAAAATTAAGGCATTTCAGCCTTAAAAACGAGCTCAGGCTTAGCTACATCTTGCCACTCACAATATCCTCATAGAATAGATATCTATCACATCCTATCACATTACATTTATATAAGAATTTTAGGAAGGATCGATCCTATCCTCTCCTGATTTTCTCCACAAAAGCTCTCCAAAAAGCGTGCATGGCTATTATCAATAGCAAGTCTCCTCAAGACATATCCGCTTTAAAGCTACTTTAAATTTATCCGCTTTAAATCCGCTTTAGCTATGTTTTTCTATTTTAAAACAGACTTTCCTCTGTTCTACTTCCATGGCTTGTGTTCGCTTGCTTTGGTGTTGGGTGCTCCTGCATTAGACTCCCGAGGCACAAAAATTTATGACCTCCTAGTCATATGCTTCTCCTGGTCTTCATAATATCTTTAACTTGTGAGCTGCAATCTACCTCTGCAACAGCAAGTCCTCCTTACTACCTCTTACCTCACCAAGCTCTCCTCTAGACTTGGTCTTTTGGTAAACGCTCTAGGCAATTGCAATCTTCTCACCTTCCTCTGCTGCTACCTACACAAAATATAAAGACCATACTTATTCATACTTCATTAAGAACTGTACCTCCATCCGCGAAATCTTTTGCTACTCTGATACCACTTGATGGGATGAGATCTTGGGATAAACCCAAAATCCCAGTTCCATTAAAAACTCGAACCTGGGCCTGTGGGTTATGGCCCATTAAGCCTTCATAGAAGCGTTTTAAAACTTTAAACCTTTGAATTTTTAAACCATGGATCTCTTTAAATATCGACCATCCATATACAAATACATGGGAAACTATATAAAATTCGGCTCTAACTCACATATACAGATCTCAAATATAATACAGCCGTTTCTATAAATAGCAGTGCTCACACTCTATACAACTTTGATGCAAACCAAAACTCCATTGCTCCAATCCGATCCTTCTATCTCTTGCTCTCCATGATTTGAAAGACCTGGAATAGGTCCTGGGTGGAATTCGGGACCAGTTAACCTCATATCAGGACTTATAGGAAACTTGCACACTATTTTTGTTATATTTAGTCTATTCGTGCCTAACACATTACTGAAGCAAACTCACATGACAAAGCAAGAAAACTGATATTAAAGTCAATGCGCAAATGATCACCATCCTGGCTCCTATCAACAACAACATTCGTTGTAGTGTTAACTGTCAAGTAATTGTTCAATTCCATCCCAAAGAGAAATATCGTTGACAATGCAACAAATATTGATAACCCTACCCCTGATAAAGTTGCCTCTGTTAAATCTCGAGGAATCTTCCTGTAAAAGTCCAGAGACTTGATCTTACTACCCGTGATCATGGCTTCTCAATGAGAAAAAAAACTAATGGCCGCAATGAAATTTCGTTGTAGGTTAATTAGGGTTGAATTCGTCCGATTTGCGATTCAAGTAGATTCTGAAACGGAATTTAAATTGCCATTCTCTGATCTATATACTCTTTTTTTAAAAAACATTCAAACCTGTAAACAAACAGTTCAACCTCTATATATATTCAACCAGGTAAGGCACATAATTCAATTGTCAATTACAAATCTAACAAACACATCAATCCTCATGAATAGCTGAACGATGATTTATATCGCCGTCCATCTTTTAAGTAATCGATGTCGATCAACAAACTCACAATACGAGATTTAACTTATTTATAAAATACACATAGGCGCACACAATTAACACTGAACATACTTTTATATATTTACATAACAGTTACAAAATTAAGGCATTTCAGCCTTAAAAACGAGCTCAGGCTCAGCTACATCTTGCCACTCACAATATCCTCACAGAACAGATATCTATCGCATCCTATCACATTACATTTATATAAGAATTTTAGGAAGGATCGATCCTATCCTCTCCTGATTTTCTCCACAAAAGCTCTCCAAAAAGCGTGCATGGCTGCTATTAATAGCAAGTCTCCTCAAGACATATCCGCTTTAAAGCTACTTTAAATTTATCCGCTTTAAATCCGCTTTAGCTCTGTTTTTCTGCTTTAAAACAAACTTTCCTCTGTTCTGCTTCCATGGCTTGCGTTCGCTTGCTTTGGTGCTGGGTGCTCCCGCATCATTCACCCTCACATTACCATGAATATTATTAAATTGTAAATAGCCTTTGTTACAATACTATGGGCCAATGCCATAGCTTATCAGTACTACATGCACAAAAACCATAACTCATTTCACAATCCAAATACTTTATAACTATCACAACCACATGCTGATAAATGTCGATAGGCCCATATCAAGAACATATACCAATTATCAATAATATTAAGAATTAATGTTATTATCAATAATATTAATATAAATATAAGAACCATATTAATAATAATTAATATTATTTATATTAAATCATAATAATAATAATAATAATCATTTAATAAATTATATTAATAATAGTTTAATAAATAACAATGAAGTAATTATGAAATAAACATTTAATAAAAACCAAACAAAAATTTAAATGTGATTGATACGAAATTCAACTTTAAAAGCTCCACCTAAATGCAATTATTAAATGCTAGCCTCTTCCAGAACACATCGAGACTGATGAAAAAAGATGCATAAATTCAAATCAACAGGATAATGATCATGACCATTCACACTTTCCAAGCTATCCATTCTCACACTATCTTGCATTTTTGCATAACGTTGAAAACAAAAAGGTGATGAAATATGGAAACCATCTGTTGATTTCACTCTTGATATAGTCGTAAATGTCAGACTTTGCCTCTCTCTGTCTCCAATATTTATAGTGGCTCATTGCAAGAGAATAATATTAAACCCAAGTGATAAATATTATAAACCCAAGGTATAAAAACCCTAAGATGAATATTACAAATCCTAAAATAAACATGGTTGGCCATGATTTACCATCATTTATTTTCATACTGAGACGATGTTTGTGAGAATGTGACATTGGACCATGGTTGACCATGGTTTATTTTCATATTGAGACAATCTTTGGCACATTGTGACATTAAACCATCATTGACCATGGATGACCATGATTGTAAACCCAAGGGATTTATATTAAACCCTAGGATTAATATTATAAACCCTATGAATAATATGATACCCTATGAATATGAACCAATAAACCCAAGGGATTGATATTATAAGCCAAAGTGAATAATAAGCCCAAGGTATCAATTCTAAAACACAAAGGTGTTATAAACCCAAGGAAATAATATTGACCCCAAGGGATTAATATAATAAATGCAAGGTATATAAACCCTAAAGGGATTGATATTATAAATCCAAGAGATTAATATTAGAAACCCAAGGCATTAAAAACCCAATGGATTGATAATATAAACCCAAGGGATTAATATTATAAAAACAAGGTACACAAATCCTAAGATAAATATTATAAATCCAAGGGAATAATAAACCCTAGCGATTATAAACCCAAGGGAATACTATTAAACCCAAGGGATAAATATTATAAACCCAAGGAATATAAACCCTAAGATAAATATTATAAACCGTAAGATAAATATTTGTCACAATGCAATGTTGGAATATGGTTGACCATGATTGATTTTCATATTGAGACAACATTTGTCACAATGTGATGTAGGACAATGGTTGACCATTGTTGACCATGGTTGATCTCGATATTGAAACAATCTTTGTCACAACGCGACATTGGACCATGGTTGACCATAGTTGTGACAATGTGATGTTGGACCAAGAGATAGTCTTTGTCACAATGTGGCCATGGTTGACCATGGTTATTGACCATAGTTGACCATGATTGAACCCAAAGGTATTATAAACCAAAGGGAATAATATTAAACCCAAGGGATTAATACTAAAAACCAAAGGGATTAAAAACTCAACGGATTGATAATATAAATTCAAGGAAAAAATATTAAATCCAAGGGATTAATATTATAAACCCAAGGTATATAAATCCTAAGATAAATATTATAAATCCAAGGGAGTAATAAACCAAAGTGATAAATATTATAAACCAAAGGAATATAAACCCTAAGATAAATATCATAAACCCTAAGATAAATATTTGTCACAATGCGACATTGGAATTTGGTGGACCATGATTGAATTTCATATTGAGACAAATGAACCCTAAAATAAATATGGTTGACCATTATTTACCATCATTGATTTTCATACTAAAACAATGTTTGTCACAATCTAACATTAGACCATGGTTGATTTTCATATTGAAACAATATTTGGCAAATTTTGACGTTGGACCATCGTTGACCATGGATGACGATGATTGTAAACTCAAGGGATTTATATTAAACCCTAGGATTAATATTATAAACCCTATGAATAATATTATACCCTAGGAATATGAACCAAATAAACTCAAGGAATTGATATTATAAACGAAAGGGAATATTAAACCAAGGGATTAATTCTAAAACCCAAAGGTATTATAAAACCAAGGGAATAATATTAAACCCAGGGGATTAATATTATAAATTCAAGTCATATAAACCCTGAAAGGACTAATATTATAAACCATGGGAATAATAAACCCAAGGGATTAATATTAAAAACCTAATGGATTGATAATATAAACCCAACAGAATAATATTAAACCCAATGAATTAATATTATAAATCCAAGATATATGAACCCTAATATAAATATTATAAACCCAAGGGATTATAAACATAAGTGAATAATATTAAACCCAAGGGATAAATATTATAAACCCAAGGAATATAAACCCTAAAATAAATATTATAAACCCTAAGATAAATATTTGTCACAATACGATGTTGGAATATGGTTGACCATGATTTATTTTCATATTGAGACAATGTTTGTCAAAATGTGATGTTGGAGAATGGTCGACCATCATTGACCATGATTAATCTCCATATTTAGACAATCTTTGTCACAATGCAACCATGATTGAACCCAATGGTGATGTTGGACCAAGAGATAATCTTTGTTACAATGTGACCATGGTTGACCATGATTGAACCCAAAGGTATTATAAAACCAAGGGATTAATATTATAAATTCAATGTATATAAACCCGAAAGGGATTGATATTATAAACCCAAGGGAATAATAAACCCAAGAAATTAATACTAAAAACCCAACAGACTAATAATATAAACCCAAGGGGTTAATAAATTTCATAATTTATTAATCATGAAGGAACTTATCATGGAACTTATTAATATAAACAATTTACTTCATAAGTAAAATATTTCAATCCCATATTAAGTAAAAAAATTCAATGTCAACTAATATGTACAATGAAAAGAAATACATTTTCATAGTTAAAACATTTTTAAGCATTTCAAGTAATGTTATTATTTTATATTTGGGCTATATTTTTTTGTCAATTTTATGTTTGATATGTAAACATGTGTTTTCAAATTTTTCATTTAAAAACGAATTAAGCAAGAAGAAATTACATCACTCTAAACACTTAGATTTGTGATTAAAATAGATCAAATACTTATCTTTAAATAAACAACTAATAAGATCGGCTTGTGATTTGAAAATGTGTTATTCAATGATTGCTAACTAAACTTAGAGCGCAAATTCATTAATACTACTTTATCTAATTCTACATTGAAAACCTAGGATAGACCAAATCCATAGCTGAGCTACTTTTATACATTTGTATTTGAAAAGAAAAGCAATCTTCCATAGAGCACTCCTTCAAGTCATTAACATATAAACCACAATTAATGACTAAATTTATAGCAGACACATAATTGATCTCATGGAGATTTGTGGCATCAGCTGATCAAACCTTCTACTCCTCATTTGTGCGACAACACTGATTCCTCTAGAGAGTCAAGGGCTTGTAAGTCAGCCTCGTGATCCAATATCAAATGCCCAAACTTCTCATAGAGGTTGTCCATGTTAAATTTTCCACTATCAGATGCCTGTGACAACGTACAAATATATGTATGTTCAGATACTGGAAAAGCAAACATGGAAGTAAGTTGTATCCACAATTATAGGAAAATATCTTGTTATATATGGTATGGAAAAAAATTTATTAATAGAAGAAGACGTAGAATTCACAACTTGTAGCCCAAACTCTTCCAGTGTGAGCAGAAGATTGGAGTAGACAATATGATCTTTGAACATGCTAAGGGACATCTTAACACCAAAATGGATGGAATTTATTTGCACTATAGTGAAGACGTGGGAAAATACCTTGTTAGATATTTGTTTATATATAAATTAATGTTGTAAATAATAATGAGGAACTTATCATGGAGGAACTTATTATAATTAGAATAATCTCAAATCCCTAGGAAATTGGTGAGTGGGGAGCCACATGGCACAAATCTAATTTTTTTTTTGTTTAAAAGTAACGGACCATTTTGCTAAACAAAATTTGTTTATATATAAATGAATGTTATAAATAATAATTATGAACTTATTAGAATTGGAATAATCTCAAATCCCTAGAAAATTGGTGGGTGGGGAGCCGTGGCACGAATCTAATTTTTTTAATTCATTAAAATTAATTGACTATTTTGCTAAATAAAATTGTTTATATATAAATGAATGCTATAAATAATAATGAGGAATTTATTAGAATTGGTATAATCTCAAATCCCTAGGAAATTGGTGGGTGGTGAGCCACATGGCATGAATCTGGTTTTTTTTTTTTTTAATTTATTAAAAGTAATGGACCATTTTTCTAAATAAATTTTCCTTATATATAAATGAATATTATAAATAATAATGAGGAACTTATGAGAATTGGAATAATCTCAACATGGAGGAACTTATTAGAATTGGAATAATCTCAAATCCCTAGGAAATTGGTGGGTGGGGAGGCAAGTGGCATAAATATAATTTTTTAAATTTACTAAAAGTCAATGCAACCTAAAAAACTTTGTAATACACTAAAACGGTTGATAAGCATTAAGAATAAGTATATATTGAGCATATTCCATTGAAAATCAATCTAGGCCCTCAATTAAAACAACAGAGTCAACAAACCTCCTTCCATCTAAAGTTCATATATATACACTTATCTACAAAATATTTTATTTTGATTTAATTTTATAACATGTTTTTAATTAAATCTAAAAGAAAAAAGTTATGAATACTTTTGAGATATATTTAAACCCTTTATTCCATAGAGATTGAAACAAGGTTTTAATAAAATGAAAAAATGAGAATACTTTTATATATAGAGATGTGAAAAATTTATAATATAAATAATATTATTTAAGAACCAACATAGATCTATTTTTAACTAAGGATCTTACCTAGTGATGAGAGGAATCAAATTTCTAGAGGTACAAATATTTCCTCAAGTTTTGCACTAAAAAAAGGGTTTGAATGTTGAGAGATTTAACTTGGTAGATCGAGTTAAAATGGATCTATCTTGGTATTATAATCAATATGATGGAGAAATGTACTATATTTTGTGAGCATATTCTAATGTCAACTATAAATAAAATATTTTAATGTCCATATTAAGTAACATAATTTTATACCAACTTTACATAGAAAAAGATAAAATAATTGAAATTAAAAAATTCTTATATTTTCACTTTCCATCGTGAGTGAGACATCTAACTTATTCAATTATTAATGGGGAGTTGACATGTAACATTTAAAAATATTGGCTCAAAAAAATCAATGTGGGTTATAAATAAATACTTCAATATGCATACATTGAATAAAATATTTTACATAATACATATGTAGAGATCAAAATAGATTTTTTTATTATTAGTCCCTACCAAAGAAACACTATAGCAATCTATTTGCTTTTGACTACCCATTAGATGAACTATGACCAATATATTATGTAATGTTTAACTTTATGGAAAACAATTTAGTTTTTACTCCAAAACATGCGTTTGGAGAATAATGGTTTAGATTTTACTTTTTCCAAATCGCAAATGTATATTGTTAAGCGACTCATTTTCTTAGCTTTAAGCCGAAGGCCATGCAAATTCGTAATATTGCGTGCCTTGATTCATGTATTATAGGAAATGAACATACCAGCCTGCCTTACCTATAAGATACAACTTAATTTTATACTGTGTCATTAGAGTAGTCTTGGCAAACACATGCCTTAACACTCCTTATTTTATTATAAAATATTTTGTTTAATTTAAATGATGGATAAATAATATATATATATACTAGTATATTAATAAAATATATTTTCATTAATTTTTAATAAAGAGTAATTTTATTATTTATAGTATATATATACTATATATTCAATTTATTATAAACAACAAAACATCAATAAAGTCGCACATTATTATTATTTATCTATATATTAAGCTATATATATATATATATATATATATAATATTATATTAATATATATATAAATATTATTATATAATTATATATATATATATATATAATAATATTTTTAATCTATCATAAAATAAAATATAATGTTGGATTTAATTTATGATCTAGTAATTTTTATTATATATTTCTCTTTATCATAAAACAAAACATCAAAACAGGCCAGCATCAAGATATATTTTGACATGTCAAAATTTTTCGAAAATGAAAATTTACGAACTATTTTAACATTCTTTTAACACGTTATAATTTATTTTACAACTGTTTTAACTTTCCTTAACATTTTATACACAAAATCTAACCTAAAGTAACTCACAAAAAATTAATAAGCTATAATATATAGAAACTCAAACCACCAATATATGTGTTAAGACCAGGATTATAAATAATTCA
>APFE030913817.1:288420-320998 GCA_000404065.3 Pinus taeda
TCTACACCTTCATCATTTTTCTGCAATAGAACTGCTACAAGTGTATCATAAGAGGCAAAAGAGAAGATATAAAACTCCCTGGTATAATCTGGACTAATTAGAGTGGGAGCTTCCATGATATCTTGTTTGATGGCTCCAAAAGAGCTTCTGCACCATCTGTCCATTTTATTTCTGATCCTTTCTTCAGCATGGAAGTGATGTGCTTCACTAGCTCTGCAAAGTTTGGAATAAACTTCCTGACAAATTTAATCTTACACAGGAAAGATTGAATGTCCCTTTTTGGCCTTAGGATGGATAATGTCTGAATTTCTTGAACTCTTGTTGGATCGATCTTCACACCTTCAACAGAAACAATATGTCCCAGAAGTTTGCCTTCTTCTAAGAAAACTGTGACTTCTTTGGGTTCACAAAAATTCCAAATCATCTGCACTTTAGAAACACCTTCTTCAAATGTTGCAAATGGTCCTTGTGACTACTAGAAAATACTGTTATGTCATCAAGGTAAATAAGGAAAAACTTTTCCTTCTCTCCCACAAAGGTTATGTCCATGGCCCTCTGAAAAGTAGCCCCAGCATTCATCAGTCCAAAAGGCATCTTGGAGTACATGAAAATTCCCCAAGGAGTAGTGAAGGCAGTCTTTTCCTGATCTTCTGGATGTACAACAACCTGATTGTAACCTGAAAATCCATCTAAGAAAGACATGACTCTAGCCCCTCAAACTTTTTGTAGCAAGTGTTCCATCTTAGGCAAGGAGTAGTTGTCTTTTTTAGAGCATTTTTTCAGATTCTTGAAGTCAACACAAAGCTTGATTTCTCCATTCTTCTTTCTTACTACCAGAAGGTTAGCTATCCACTTTGAATACCTTAGGGGAACTATGATCTTGGCATCCAATAGCTTCTTGATTTCCTTTTCAATCAAAGGCAATAAGGGAGGGCTGATAGGTCTTAATTTCTGCTTAAAAGGGATGGTGTTCTTCTCCAGTGGAATATTATGTTGAATGATGCTGGTGTCATAGGTCCTAAGATCACTATACTCCCAAGAAAAAATATCATCAAATTGTTTCATCAAGGTGAAATACTTGGAACTTTGGGTGGAAGACAAGTGAGTGGACAAATTTATGTACTTTGGATGGGCTGGACTCCCTACATTATGTCTATGAACTGCAGACTCATTTTCTTTTTTGGCAGGCTTATAAGGTACATCATTATGATCAAACAACTTCTCTAGGGGCACCAATCCTTTGGGTATATGGTTACTAGGAAGCTGAACAATACTATCTTGATCAATCTAGTCCTTTAGCTTGGACTGGTTGCATTCTTCAATGGTTTCGTTTTCTTGGTCAATGTGCATTTCGACAAATTCATCAATGACTTGAAAAAACCTATTAATTTCATCATCATCTTCAAAAACTTTCCAACATTTGACATTGTCAGGCAGATATGGTCTATTTTTCACCTGAACTTCATAAGTCAATTTAGGAGGCAAAGGAGGAATAAACATGCTAGCAGAGACAACAAGGGAATCGGCAAGCTGGTTCTTCATTTTAGGGATGTAAGAAATTCTGAAACTATTAAAAGAACACTTGAGCTTCCATACCTCATCCCTATATTCTTTTAGCCTTGGATGCTTTGCTTGGAAAGTTTTGTTCACCTACTGAATGATAAGGTCTGCATCTCCAAAAACCTTCATACCTTTGATGCCCATTTCTTTAGCAGCATTTAAGCCCAATATCAAGGCTTCGTACTCTGCTATGTTATTTGTGACCTGAAAAGTTGACATGAAAGATAAATGAATGCATTCTTGTGTGGGGTACATAAGGACTACACCTACCCCTGCAGCTTCCTTAGAGCAAGCTCCATCAAAGAACATGTCAAAAATTTGTGGGCCTTCTTCCTCTGTGATCTGGTAAACCTGTTTCCTAAGCTACATGGAGGCCAACTGAGATTCTTCAATCTAAAGAATACAGGCTCCAAAATCAGTGTCAACAACATAGATGGGATGATTAGTGGGATTCCTTTCATCACTGATGATATAAGCCAACTGAGTTTCTCTGTATAATCTCCTATTCTCACCTCCAAAAACTGGGATAGTAGCATAGGATAGATCATTTTGCAATGTTCCACCTAATCTCTTGATCTAATCTCTGGAAAGTAACATGCCAAACTTGGGGGGTACATCTACTACCACAATATCCATCATCATGCTCTTCATGGGCAGCTGAGACAAGGTGATGGCTAGGTCCTTGATTAATCCCAAACATCTCACTTTTCTAGAGTCAAAAGAAAACAGGTCATGATAAGACTTGGTAATGTCAAGACCTAACACATCCATGCCAGCCTTGGGCATTAGATTATGGCTAGCTCCTGTGTCCAGAAGGCAGTTGTGATGGATTTTTTCATGAATAGTCAAAGAGACATAGAATGATGGGGAGTTGTCATCACAATTTTCAATCATTGGGTTGAGAACAACAAGTGGTTTATCGTCTTGCAGATTTACATAGTCAGTGGAGGCTTGGATGGCTTTAGGCTCAAGGGCCTCAAGGATAGATCTCTTGAAGGACTCATTCTTCACTAGTTCAATCAGAGGTATAGGTATGCTTAGCTTTTGAATTTTTGATTCAAAACTAAAAGGAGAAGGAGACTTGTCAAGGCCTCTTACCTCGTGAGTTGGAGCTTTGAGGATGATGGGATCAACTACCAGTTTTTTCTACTTATTAGCTTGCCATATTGCAGGGATAATAGCTCTCTGAATAGGATTTTCCTTGAAATTATTCATCTTCAATTTTAGATCATATCTGTGTTGATCATCAGTTTGCAAAACAGCTCCACCATCCCACTCTTGGTTGATCTGGTCATTGAATAATGACTTTTCATAGGCAGCTAAGGTAAAAAAGGAGGCACTGCCTTTGTCTTCTAGACAATGGATTTCATCATCTTCTTCAAACTTCTCTTCTTCCATGACTACATTCTGGAAAGGAGTCTTCACCCTTTGGTCTTCATTGGCATCTTTGCTTCTTTGCAGAATCTGCAACTGCTCATTAGTTCTTCTATGTGGATTTTGATTTCTAGGAGCAGAGGTATTACAAACTACTCCTTTCCCAGGGTGTTGCTCAACCTTTAATTTGGAGATTTCAGAGGCTAATGACTATATCATCTTGGTCATTTTATCTATCTTGGGATCTGAAGATGATGAAGATTCACCCCTCTATCTCCTTCTATCAACATTCCCCATGAGCTTCTCTATGACCATGATGTTTGATTCTACTTCTAAGGCTGCATCCTACATATTAGCCAAGGTAGCACATCGTCTCTCCCTCAACAATAGACATAAGTCAGAATCAAAGGCACTGGAATAGGTGAGTTTAGCATACGTAGTGGTGGGTTTTACTTCAGCTGGTATCTTGTTGTACATGCGATTAAACCTCTTATTAAAATTAGACAACAACTCAACATTTTCCCTCTTTAAGTTCCCAAACTCAATGTGGTAGTAGAGTAGATCCTTCTTATCCCACCAATGCTTTAGGAATGCATCATCTAAAGCCTCAATATTTTCTATAGACCTTGGAGTCATTTCTCTGAACCATTTTCTAACCTCTCCATCTAGACTTTGGACAACGACTCTCATCCATACATCATCTTCACTAATGTCCAGGTTATCAACATAGCTATAGAATGATTCAATATGTTCCTTAGCTGTAACGCCTTCAGTCCCAGTGAACTTAGGGATATACTTCTGATATTCTCTAGTAGGCATGGCATTCAAAGGAGTCGGCAGTACTAGAGGTCCATACCTAGCAGCTATGATTATTTCCATTTTGGTAGGTTCTACCATAGTTGTGGTGGCTATAAGGGTATTGGAAGTCTGAATGACAGAGCGTTGATGAGTGACTGATTGGACTAAGTGAGTATGACGGATAGGAGGAGAGGCTTCCTTTGGGCTTACAACAAAAGGAGAACCTAAAGAATAAGGAGCTGTATGAATCTCTGAGATTTTTTATTCACTGCTAGTATTAGATGCTATACTCTCAACATTTATTTGTTATATTACAGGATTTTCTTGAAGAGATATAGAATATTATTTAGAGCTACCTAAACCTGATGCTCCTTTCTGTAATGCCTTTCTTTCTTTGATGATTTTTTCAAGGTCAGGTACTGGGTCAGCTTTTGGCTTCTGAGGATTTCTCTGAGTATGCCTCACAAACTAAGCCAGAACTATGGAGTGGAGTCGCCAAGAGGTTCACCCTCTAGTAGAGTCACCAGATAGATAACTACAACCCAAATAGTGTCCAGGCTTTTTCTAACATCAAAGCTAGATCTGTGTCATCCCCTGGGGAAGCTGAGATTTAGTCTCCTCTCCCCGGCAACGTCACCAATTATGTTAGCACTCCAAGAAACTCTCCTAGGTTGTAGTTGAGAGATGCCTAGTAACATATAAATCTTCAATATCATTCTATAAAATATTGGAATGGATTGGGGTTTGGATCAAGTCAGATGACTGTTTCAACTCTGTTTTCACTCAAGACATGCATGAACACCCTCAACTTGACAAGGATTTCAACCACTAATTCTCAATAGTTTATAGATTCAATGAATAGATGGAGAATCTTGACTGTACCAGTAGATACATACATAAACACATATGAATGGCTAGCTATAGAAATTAAATGAAGCTTGCAAATCTAATTTATCAATGCAGAGATACGATGACAGTTATCTAGCATTAGACATAGAAGGAAACATGAATAACCTATTCAAGTGCAAGCTTAAAGCAGAGGAGAAGATGGCAATTGAACATGTAACAACTAAAGAAGCTTGTATTACTAGAATGAAAATGATATGCTGGGAGGAATAGAGTATCTGCAGTCTCCAAAAGTTGAACCCCTATTCCTTCGAACTTTCAGCCATTTATAGGCTTTTTACAATACTCTTGAACTCTCTGAGGCTCGAGATGTCTTAATATATCCCCTCTATCTTCTAAGCACTTGATGCCATAACTAGAAAAACTTGAGCTCAAAGAGATCTATTTCTAACAAGCACAGTAATTAAATTCTGGTAATTTTGCCGTGTTGTCAGCTGGTTCACTCATGCTAGCGATGTTCCATGATCATTTCTGTTGGTTCGACTGCATCGTGCTGTTGTTTTTTCCCCTTTCGGTCATGCATTCTGTTATTTCAGTTCAATTGTCTGACTGTCAAAAACACTGCAAAGCGCAAATTTCCTCCCCGAGTGATTAGTGGGAAGTGGGTTACGGGGGCACGTGGGCCATTGAATCAGGAGGAATGGGTGGAGGAGATCAATCACTGGAGGCTTGAAGTTATGGCGGGAGCGAAATAATTCCAATCTGTCAGATCTTAGATGGGTAGATCGAACTGCTATCGTGCGAAGGATGTGCTTGAAGGGTAACACCTAGGAGTAGTTTACTCAAGTGAAAATGGTTTATATTGGGCAGTCATCGGGAGGTAAGTGGTAAAGTTCAGAGCCCGCCTGGTTCCATTCATTGGGTGCCACGTAGCAGTAGAGGAGAGAGATAAACCCATTTTATTGGGTGGGTATCCCTCTCTCTTGTTTGCCCGAATGATATGTGTGATAGCCGTTAGATCTAGTGGAAATGATCTAACAGTGGTGATTGGTCAAAGTGGGTGAGTGTATAACGTTGATTGGATGAAGTATGGATGGTCAAATCATTGGGAAGATCGATGGAGGGGGACAGGAAGCTATGGGAACCTTTCCATGACATCAGAATAGAACATTTCCCTCCTTTAGTCTTCAAAATAGTGGCACTGCACCTCAAGGCTAACAGGTACTACCTGAATCAATCAACACTATTACCTTTTTCTTCTTGATATGTCCTTCTATCTTGAGAGTTTGAGGAGTGGTAATTCCTGTTAATGCATTACAAGATATGGTCACATTCATTTCTTCTTTCTCCGGGGTTGGCTTCTCGTGTATATCCTCTTCTTTTGATGTTTCATGTTCCTTTTCTTCCTTCTCTTCCCAATTTGTGTAAATTAATTTCTTCTCTACACACTTATGATCTTTAGTGTATTTACTATCACAATTGCAACAAAGCCCTTTTTCTATTTTTTTTTCCAATTCTTGTGGTGTCAACCTTGTAGGTTGTGGAAGGCTATGAGCAACAACACTTCCATCTTTTTAGTTGTGAGTGGTTGGATTCCTTGTTGCCATAATTTGCTTTCAATTTTTCTTTCCAACGTAAATGCCTTTTTCAATGAATTAGGTTTCCAAAGACAAACCTCATGTTGGATGTTATCCTTTAAAGTCCCTATGAAGACATCAATCCTATGCTCCTCTGGAATATCATTTACCCTTATATTCAACTTTTGGATGTCCTCAATGTGCTTTGCTATTGAACCCTTTTGTTTGATATTTATCAATTGGCTAAAGAAGGTGTTACTCTTTGTATCCTCATAATGTGCTATCATTTCCTCTGTGAAAATTTTCCAGGTGACAAGTGGTTTATGAGAACAAAGCCCTCTATACCATACAAACTTATTCGGTTCTAAATATAAAGATGCAATACGTACCTTTTGTGGCAGTTGCACATCATGTAGATCAAAATATTGCTCCATTTGTAGCATCCAAGTTACCAAATCCTTTCCATCAAAATTCCTCATATCTATATTTGGAATATGGTGGGTCTTAAATCCAACATTAGAGTATATGAAATCATGAATAACATTTATTTTATTCTCATCATGAGTTTCCTCTACTATATTTTCACCATTAGGAAGCCTTTCTTGTAGCGACTTTGTCCCACCTTCCTTCAAACCTTCCATTTCTTTCTTCAAATATTCCATGTTTCCATTCGATTTTTCTTCTATACCATTGATATTATTAATCATATCTTCGATCAAATTGTTCAAATGATCCCTCCAAATTTGCTTACTAGGTGTTTCTATTATCTTGATTCGAGTCATTCTTTTTCTTTCTTTTAGAAGCTAGATCCTGAATCTGTTGTATCTCTGTAAGTTTGGATCCCAAGATCTAAATTTGCATCTTGTGCTATTTCCTTCAGTCCTCTTTCCATCCCCATAGTTCTGATTGATATTGGATTCTCCAAGAAAGAGTTATGCTAATCTCCCGTGATGACCTAATTATAGAATGGTTTTGTAGAGCGAATGTGTATGATGTGCCACATGTCACCATTTATACCTTTGGCCCTAAAATGATATCCAACAAACTACAGCCCATCAACTTTCTATCACTTTTTAAGAAATTTGAATCCAATGCTCAAAGAGAAAGTTATGATGATTTTCCCAAGGTTACCTATTTGAGATGGAATTCGAGAGTCTGCAAACAACCTAGCTTCGACATTTCGTATATCCAAAAATATAGCGAGAAAAGATATAAAATTCAGTCAAGAGGTTCATCACGATTTCAGCTCAAACGAGTTTTAATTTAAGCTTATGAAGTTTCATATAAAAGCTTTTATAATGAAAATTCTGTGATGACCTATTTGAAGCAGTGAAATCCTAGAATCTAAAGCTCTAATTCCAAATGTTATGCAACCAACTCACAAAAATATAGAAAAAATAGATCAACAACATCAAAGTAAGCCTCTTCAAGGGGACAACCTGCTTTACATTACAGAAATGAATAATTCTTGGATGATACAAATGACAAGACCTCCTTTCTATATATAGGAGTCTAAGGGGTCACAATATAATTAGAGCTGACATAACAATAATAATGTAAGGACACAACAATAACAATAATGGGCTTCTATGGGGCACAATAAAAACAATATGGAGACTACATGGACACAACAATACAATAAGGGGCTAAACTAGTAGTATAGTGACCTAACATGCCCCTCTCATTCAAAAAAGTGTTGTCCTCAATGCTTGAGTAGTTCTATATGCTTCTGTATAAAATTTTCATCCTCCCATGGCGAATCTTCAATAGGTAAGTTCTTCCACTTGATGAGATACTTTGAAATTCAAACACGATGTTCATAAAGATTTTAGCCCATCCAAATTGTAGAACAGTTAAAAAGTGCATATTCAGGATCTCGGTAATTTAATCTAGTTTCTAATTTTAAAAGAAATTACCAAACCCGAAATTACAAAATTGCACAGTGGTTGTAGTTCAGTTTGTATAATTTTTAATTCCACTCCAAGTGGACCCCACTTCACCTCACCTCACCCCCTCCCTTCCGAAATAAAAATTATTATTTTAAAAGCTCTGAAATAAAACTCTCGATTTGAAACCTCTGATATTTGAAAGCCCTCATTTTTTTTCTTCTGATTTTAAAACCCCTGATTTTCAAAATATCCAATATTCTAACATCAAAACATCGACATATCTACATTTTTCATTGGCAAACATTTTAAAAGTTCTGATAATGAATTACCTCTGATCTCTAATTTTTATTTTATGTGGTGCCTATTTTATTTTAACCTATGATTTCATCCACCTCCTTATGACTCTTAACCTCCACTCTATACATCATCCTCCCTCATCCCCTTATCTCTCCACCTCACCCCCTTACCTCTCCACCTCACATAAACTCATAATCCCTCCTCCATTTCCAATCACCATGATTATTAAAGGGTTTTTGATTTTGATTAATATGGTTTGTTGATATAGTATTATAATATATATTAATTAATATTATTATAATAAAGTATAATACTAATATAATATATATATTTTAATTAATTTTAATTCCTAAATTAATTAAATTTACTTATAGTTAATTTGTAATTAATTAATTAATAATTTAATCGTGTTAATTAATAATAAATGTAATTTAATTTAGGATTAAATTTTATTTAAAAAATTCCTAACTTTGGTCTAGTAACAAATTTTCCAGAATTTGTATTTTTGATTCTTCAACTTTGGAAGCTCATAAGTTGAGTTTTACTTGGCCAAATGAGGCCAGGATGGTCATTGGATAGATAAAATTATGGAGAATATTTAATGAAGTGGTTTACATATTCAAATTTCATCATTAATGAGTCTAAAAGTTTGCAGAAGATCAAGCTCCGAATTTTAAACAAAAATTATTTTTCTAAGTTTAAATTTTCTACATTTTCATTTGGTCATAACCTTTGCTTAGATCTATTCAAATTATGTTCTCCTTCACCAAATTAGAATATTTATAGGGATCAATGAAAATCTCAAATTTCATTTTATTTATTTAATTAATAATTTTTTTATTGGAATATTTTGTATTCTAGATTTAGTATTTTGACTTTAATTTGTATTTTAATGAAATTTTGATTGGTTTTGATAGGGAAACAATTGAAGAGATAAGTAAAAGAAGATTTCAATCAAGGGGATTGATCCAACAATAGAAGAAAAAGAATTTTAACCAATGAAATTTTTTGGAGCAGAAATACTCTTTAACAACTCCCCTATTTGGAATTCATTTTGTAAATTATAAATAGTGGTTTGTAGAATGAGCAAAAGGCTTCTCTCTTCTGCAATTTTTTAATTCTTAAAGTACTATTGTAATAGGGATTTTAGGTTGTAGTTAGAGAGATGATCAATCTCATATCAAGGGATTATTGGGATTTTTCTTTTGCATTCTGAACTATGTATGGAGAGCAGAGCTTGCACTATTGTAGCTTTTGTTTTAACAACATAAGTTCAAGATTTGTAAAGGGTTGTTGGAGATCAAAGCCAGAGAAATAGTTTCAATAAATTTGTATTTAAAATACTATTGTTTTAATATTGGTTTCATTTTATAATAGCATAAATTTGCCATTTTCATTCACATTTGTGCACTATTATCGATGTGAGTAATTTTCCTCAATAATCTGTTGTTATTTATCTTTGCTATCATTTGTTGAACTCTGATTTCTGAGTAACTGTTTACTCAAAAATTAGTCTTTTACTTTTGATTTAACAAACAATAATATTTTGTGATATATTTCTTTATATTATTATTTAATCATTTGAGTTACTGATTTAATAATCATCATCATTTTGTGAACTACTTCTTAAATGCTGCTGATTAATTATTTATGTTAATAGATATCTGAACAGAATGTGTTTTGGTATTCATAATATCACTTAATTAAACTACTTTGTTAGCTTGATATTCATTATAGGTCAGATATATTTAAATCCCAATCATTTGAATAGTTTTCTCTCGGTTGGGTAAGATCTACATCTTCCCAATCGAGATAGGATTACGATCTTTTTCTTTTGCTTTTCTTGCATTTTAGGATTAGTTTGCATTTATATTTAATTCTAAATTCTTAGAAGTCCTCTTATTAAAGAGGAAAAAATCTACTGTGGGTTGGTTGAGTCCCATATCAACTTAAGGATCACATTCTTGCTTGATCAATAAGAGGGATGATCTAATGTCTCTTCTCTATTGGTAGGTGAAAGTCATATTTTAAGCCAGTGGAGATAGAGAGAAGGTAACTAGACCTAGTTTAACCAATCAAAACCACCATTTAAACAGAAAAAGAGTTGCTCTAAGTTCCTAACCAGGTGGTCTTCCTTATAATGTTTAGGCAAGATTTTCGAGCCTTCAACATTTTTGGTGCTAGAAGGAGGGCCATTGAATTATTTCTTTGAATATGTGTATTCTATTTACGATGGCCCTATGTTAAGGAATTCCTTAGAGTTTCTTTATTGGACCTCATCCAAAAACCACTCCAATAAAGGTAGTCATGATCCTGTTTGAGGTAAAATATAATGGTAAGAAATATTCTTTTAATCATCTCCTTCAATTTATCTTAAGTTGTAATAATTTCAATATTGACGAAGATATTATTTGCAGGATCTTCACTCTTGCTTTGATAGTAAAATCCAAATACTGGTGCTTATCACTTCCAGTTGTCTCTGTACATAGTTGGGAGGAATTTTTGAATATTTTCCTTCACGCATTTTAGGAATATGATTACGAAAAGGCATGTGATCAGTTACAAGAATTGCGTAGGATGGAAGGTGAGACTTTAGATATGTTTTATGTTAGATTTAAATTAATTTTAATGCAATTTTGGTCCAAATATTTTCCTCCTCAATTCCAATTAATTGGATGGTTCAGATATTTAGTGTCTTTATCCAGTGATAACTATCATGAACCAGAAATTATATCCTTCGTTGATAGTGACACTCTTGCTCAAAATGGAAATTTTGATTCTTTGCAAATTGAAATTTCAAATGATAATGCCAGAAATGCTCCAAATTTACATATTGTTGATCAAGTAGAATTTCAATAAAATGCACAATCTATTAGCAGTGATCAATAATAATGAAATCAACATCAATTAAATCAATCAAAGAATGTCAGCAACGAACACTCTACTACTAAAATTAATTCACAATCCACTGTTAATAAATTGCAAATGATCGAGCAGCTCAACAACAATTTGCAAATCAATCAAATACATGAAGAATTTAGATTTTTTATTTTGGAAAATCAGAAATCATCTATGCATAGAGAAATATTCATGTATATATCTTCAACTTCCCATTTTCCTCTCTACCCTGATATCTTTAACAATATTATTGTAATTCATAGTCAATTAGCAGTTCCTTTGAATATAGATTTAGTATTAAAAAATAGATGTACCAATTTTAATAATGAATTTTTAATTTCTGATATTGGTAGAGAAAATTTAATCGGTAATTCAATTAATAAACTTGAAGATTCTCTTAACTTGATAGTTAATCACTTGCCTGGTTTTGATTTATTTAATTCAGAGGAAAATAAAACTTATGAAGTTACTTATGATGATGACTTGGAAAACGAAAGTACTCAACCTCTTTTCTCTTTGGAAATGATTTTGTCTGATTCTTTGGATGAATCTATTTTTAAAAATAAAGAGAATTTTAATCAAGGATTTATTCCAGTCCATTCAACTTTTCAAACATTCAATCATCATATTAGTTTTGGTATTCAATAAATTATCCCAATTTTTAATTCCTACAATGCTGAAATGCCCTTTCTGAACCATAAGCTTCAAATCTTCCCATTCCTGCAAAAGAAAAAAACAATGATTTTAATTTTATAATTTCTATTGATTCTTGTGGGAAAATAATCTTTACAAATGAATCCCAGCTATGTTATACCATTATTTGTAACATTAAAGTAAACCTGAATTTGCTTCATTTTCGATTCCCTCGGTTTCAATTTTTTTCTTTTGAATATCATTTTTGAATTTTTGAACACATTGTGTTGGCAATTTGAGAATTCAAACAATAGACACTCCTCAAGTGCATTAATAAGTTTGTATGAAAGTGAATACTAGAATTTCAAGCATGAACATGTGCTACTTTTGATTTTGAAATTTTATTTGCTCATGCTTGACCAATTTGTTTCTGATTTTCAAATAAGTTCATCACAAATTCTGGCACCTGAGAGTGCACCATTTCATTCTGGCCAGTAAAGGGACACTTCTAAAAACCTTTTAAATTTTCATCCTTTCTTTATTGACCCATTTGAAAAATATCTAAAAGTTCCACTGCTCAGGAATATTTCTCACTTTGCCAGTATTCAATAGGCTTCATTAATTAAAAATGTATCATTCAGGTCTATCATGAGATTTATTTTTCCTTTGAACTTCTTCCAATCATTCACTAAAACTCATGCCAATTTTTATGATCCTGTAAACATTTTAATGGAATAATTTCAGAGTAAGAATTTTGTAAATAAATTTATTTTTCCGAAGTTGTTAATTGTATAGAGTAGGTTGAATTTTTCTTTTGATAATTTGGTTGCAGTTTTATTTTTATTACCGATGTGTGACCTGTACATACATGCAAGAATTAAAATGAGAGAATGGTTACATTGGAAGTATGACTATACCTTGTCATGTTTTCCTTCCATTTAGTTAGCAATAGCAATAGATTAATTTAGATTAGATTCCTTTTTTGTTTGCATTTATTTTATTATTTCAAGTTTTAATAAGCAAGTAATGAATCCAAGTTTTTCTTGGCAACCCCTTTTATTTGCTGAAAAAGTGGCTTAGAACATATCAAAAGCCCTTATGTAGTCAGATCATATACACTTGTGAAGTGCTTGATTGTCTTGTTTTATCAAAACTTCATCACATTGACAAAATATTTTTTAATCATATATGAATAAATCCTAAGGAATTGTTACAACTTGGCAATTTGTGATTCACAAGTATTTCTAAAAAGGCTCATTTTCACCGCCCTTGTCCTATGACGTAAATTTAAGGAAGATGCAATTTTGAAAGTTCATTACTTAGCATTTTTGACTCAATAAGTAGATGATTTTGAAAATATGAAAATTTTTTGAAATGCAAGGGAGAACTTGAAGATTCACGAGGTAAACTTATAGTCAAAATTCTTCCAGGTATGCATTAATAATCTCATCTTCATCTGTTTTAGTTGTCCCTTTTTCATAATTTTATTTCTTATTTCCATTTTATTTCTTTTATAGGTCTTCATTGACTTGATTTTGGAGACTTGAGATAAGCAAGCAAGCAACCATTTCTAAATATGCAACATGTTCAAGGAAGTATTTATTGTTTCGTCCGAATTTAGGTATTCTTTAGTTTTGCTTCTATTCATTAAAACCCTGATAGGCCTTTAATACATTATCGAAAGATTCATATCATATCATTATAATATCATAACCCTCCTCATAATAAAGTTATGATAAAATCATTCTCCGATCAAATATTTCTGATAGTTAATATAAATATTGAAGGGGTTTTTATTAAAAGGCAAAGTTGAGTTGGGCGCTTTTTTTTGAATTAAATACTTTGGACCCCACATGATTTCCACATAGCATTATTGGAGCTTCTAAATATAGAAACATTTCATATAAGAATAAATCAAAATACTCTGATATCTTGATCTGCCGATCCTCTGATATCTCGATCCTTCGATCCTCTGATATCTCTTTTCACCCACCATCCGATATATGACATCTATGATCCTTTGATATCCTTATATAGTTGATCTCCAATATCTTGATCTATCAATCTCTATTATCCCTTCCCGCTCATCCTCTGATAGATGACTTCATCGATACTGTGATGTCCATACATCTCTGATACTCTAATCTCTGATCTCTGATATTCCCAATCCTCCAATCTTCGATAAATTCCCATTATCCATATCAGAACTTTCATATCAGGACCTCTAATTGACTGTTACTATTTCACACCCCAATATTAAATCTTCGATAACAGACCTTCGATATCCCTTCCCACTTATATTTTTAGTCGTTACATAATAAAAGCCTATCAGAAGGTAAGAATATCGCATGTTTCAAAGATAAAACCATAAGATTTCTTTGATATTGTTCTTCTGATACGCTCATGTGTGCAAACTC
Source organism: Pinus taeda (assembly GCA_000404065.3). Lineage (NCBI taxonomy): Eukaryota > Viridiplantae > Streptophyta > Pinopsida > Pinales > Pinaceae > Pinus > Pinus taeda. The sequence continues at coordinate 302,710 of APFE030913817.1, forward strand.
ATGTAAGTTTACATTTAGAAATATGAGTCAATAATCATATTCTACCTCTCATCAATGTAGCTGAAATGAAACTCTTACACTCTTTATTGCTAAGATTTGCTACAAACAGAGGAAAATTCACACAAAATTCTTGCAGCGAATTATCTTATCCATGATTTTATCTATGTTTGGTCCAAATCTTAAAATTCCCAAGATGTGTTGAAGCATTGCATCACACTCACCAATTGTTTTCCCTTTAGTCATATTCCTTTCTTCTGAAGGGATTCAGAGCCTCTAAATTGGTGAATTTTGGAATCTTGATCCTCTGCTTTCTATTTTTTCCAGGATATTTCATCAGAATTTTAGATTTGTTGTCTTATTAAATTCTTGGATTTGTATTATATATGAAGCACTTAAAACATATTATGAGATTTACCTCTCTGAGATCCACATTTCCTTTTTCTCCACTACCATGTCCATTATACTCAGTAAAGGAAATGGCCCCAAGTTCACTGTCTTCATTGGAATTTTGTGGTCTCAAAGTTTTGTAAGTTGATTTTGGTTTCATAAAGGTTTTCGAGATCCTTGGCACTCAATTTATTCTCAAATTTATTAAATCATGTGCTCCTTTCCTTAGAATCTTATCTTTCAGGTAAATATAAGTTCTCTTATAATCATTTTTACAAAACTTCAAATTATCTCATTATCAAAATGAAAGTCATCACAACTACTTTATAAACTCTTACAAAAATTTTACCTCCAATACATAAATGTTTGATGTACTAGAAAGGAAAAGTTCCCACATAATGCATTTTAAAAGAATTCATTATTGGGCATGATGAATGTCCTAAGTTTTGTATGTGAAAGTTACAAAAAACTTTTATTCCAGGATCTTGCTTCCCTTTAATATTCTAAATATCAAGACTTTTCATATCGGAAGTGAAATTTAATTAAACATTCGAAAATAAATGTCGTCGGAAATATTATGAAACCAAGCCTTTATTTATTGGAGTTTTGCTCATCAAGATTTTTTGAAAACTTGAGATCTTACCTTTCATTTTGGTTCTCTTGGAAACTCAGAACTTTAGAATATCAAGTTAAAGTATCTTCGTAGCTCTTTGATTAATTCATTCTAATCTTTCACTATGCTCACATGAAGTCTTGTTTTATTATTTTTTTATATATATGCTACTTTTATGTCATCATGGTGGTTGAAAGCTTGGATGTGTTTAAATCATAATTTCATCAAATTCAAGTAACTATTCATCAGGATGACTTTGTAAATTTAGGGATATACATTTTTCATTGTATGCACACATGGGCCTCTTTTACTCTTGTCAACAATCTTCTTCGCTAATAAGGAACAGGTAAAGGTAATGGACCATGGTTAATTCATGTTTGAATTATTTTTTATTTAATTTTTCTTATATAGGTCCATACTTATAATATAAAGATTCAAGTCTTCTTCATATACATAATTTTTGCATTATTTAGATTTTGAGTCGATTTCAATATTTTGGAGCTGATATAAATCTAGAATGGAAAAAAAAAGAGAACAATCATCGTTGTGATTCATAAAGAAGCATATATTCATTCTCATTTCTGATGGATTTGGTTTATTTCCGATTCCTTGAACATGAAACATTGTTATCTTTTAATTGACTAATTACTTTAGTTCAGATTCAATAAATGATGATTTTGGGTCAATAAAATTTCAGTTGATTCAACTTCTTCATACTTTTAATTCTAATTATAGAAGAAGTTATCTTTTATTGGAGAAGATGATATCTCTAAAGTAATATTAAATTAAATTCTCCAATGGTAAGTTTCATATGCCCAGTTTCATTCATTTTCTTATTTTTGGTTTCAGTTTTGTTTTTATTTTTTGTTGATATAAAACTTTGTTTTGTATCTCTTCATAAACTTTTCACACCTCTACAAGATCAGATTTGGAGCTCATTCTCCCTTGTTTGGTTTATTTTCAAGTTTTTGGGAGAAGCAGTAATGGTCCTCATCAAATCAGCTAAACTAGGGAGTTTATAAACCTTTAGTCTATTTCTTGAGCATTACTTTTATTAGAAAATTGTTAAGAAACTTTTATGCAGGTTTTTCTTTGAAACAAGAAACTTTGCAGCAGGAAAATATTTCTCATTTAGCTTATTATCTCTCAACACTATTATTGACCCTTTCCATTTTGAGAGCCTCATTTCTTATAACTCTTCAAGATAAAAAAAAAAAAAAATTAAAAATCCCAAAAAAAAAAAAAAAATATATATATAATAGAGATATATATAAATAATAATTAAAATCCCAACATAAAAAAGAAACGTTCACATGATTATCTTCTTTTACTTCTTTTGTTGAGACAATTGTATAAGCAGTCTTATTAGGGTTTATTGTTTAAATTTGTTTTTTAGATTTTTCTTTTAAAAGCTTTCATTTTCTTCATTTTTACATTTTTAAGTTTCTTGATTTCTTTTTTTTTACTTCAGTTTGGATTTCTTTTCCTTATGCTTTCAGTTTTGGTTTAATTGTGACGACTCCACCATGATTCACGTGAAAGGAATTTTCCCCACCTAACAATGATTGGCATACATGGAAAACATTTACTTTGTTTATTTCAGTGATTTTCATTTATCATTAAAGGTATATCTTTATGGAACCATATATGCCTCTTGCTTTAAATTTTTTTCATGGAGGAACACACATCCTTTTTTAAGTGATAGGTCTTACCTTTTCAAGAAAAGAACTAATTTGAGTTTAACTTAATGAATCCCTCCCACCCATCCAATTTATAAAACCTCTGATTGATGGTCGCGGGAAAATAATTTGGAGTCAACATTATGAAAGTATTGTATCCATTAGCATAAGTCTTTATTACCATCCCACCTCTTTCACTCATGTACATAATAAACTAAAAGCTCAAAAATGTGCTTATCAAAAGGGTGATCAAAAGAGGAAGCATGGGAAACACATGTAAACCCATCAAGGATATGAATGCTTGCTGGCAGTGGGGCTAGGTTTGTATAGTATAAAAGACGACTTCGTCGGGGTACTATTCAGGCTCGCTGGCATCAAAGTGATGTTAGAGACCATTCACAACAATGGATATATGCTTTATCAAAAAAATCCTATCTATACCTTGTTCTATTTCTCATACGAGGTAACATTAAAATAAAATTTTCCCAAATTTTGGATTCATGACTTTTACTCAAGTCTGCTTTGAGTACTTATCTATTCAAACTCTTATTTCTTAATCTATTTATATGAGACCCATGGAAATGTTTTATTGTTACATGGTTTTGTAAACTCCATTATTTTTAACCTTTGAGTAAATTAAAGTTCATTAACTTTAACTAGAGATAACTGGCTCTTCCGAGTGTGTCGCTAATGTTGTAGGGAAAACCCAACACACCCCATTTTTTACTTATTTACTTCAAATAATGGGGACCCTTTCCATTAATTTTTGGTTAAATCACCTTTTAAAATTTTATTTTGGTTAAGTGAACTACAATTTTTATTTTTTTCCTTTTCGTCATATTTCTATTTTGATTTCTTCATTGAATCTGACATTTTTCTAGCTTTCCATCGATACTTGTTTCGTCTCATTTGGTTACATGGTTTACAAATTGTGTTCATTCGAAGTTCGATAATTTTTACCACTTGGGTTAAAAATTGTACAAAATGCATATTATTTTAATTTTTGTAATTAAATTAGTAATTGATTGTAAATATTAATCCCTAATTAGTTTTTACTAATTTTTTAAATTTTCACTAACCATCCTACAAAATCGCCCAAGCCAAATTGTAGAACAGTTAAAAAGTGCAGTTTCGGGATCTCAATAATTTATTCCAGTTTCTAATTTTAAAAGAAGTTACCAAACCACAAATCTCAAAATTGCAAAGTGATTGTAGTTCATTTTGTAGAATTTTTAATTCCACTCCAAGTGGACACCCTTCACCTCACCTCCTCCCTTCCGAAATAAACTTGCGATTTTAAAAGCTCCGAAATAAAACTTCCGATTTAAAACCTCCGATATAATTTCTCCGGTATTGGAAAGCCTTGATATTTTTCTTCTGATTTTAAAATCCCTGATTAAAAATCTCCAATGATTAAAAATATCCAATGTTCTGATATCCTAACATCAACGTATCAATGTTTTTTGTTGATGCACATTTTAAAAGTTTCGATAACACATTACCTTCGATCTTCGATTTTGATTTTATGTAGTGCCTATTTTATTTTAACATATAGTTTCATCCACCTCCTTATGAATCTCGACCTCTGCTATATACATCACTCTCCCTCATCTCCTTATCTCTCCAATTCACATACCTTATCTCTCCATCTCACATAAACTCATACTCCCTCCTCCATTTTCAATCACCATGATTATTAAAGGGTTTTTTATTTTGATTAATATAGTTTGTTAATAGAGTAATATAATATATATTATAATCATATTATATATATTATATTATATTATATTATAATATAATTTAATATTATTTTAATTCTTAAATTAATTAATTTTGTTTATAGTTAATTTGTAATTAATTAATTACATTCTAATTAGTTTTAATTAAATAATAATTGTAATTTAATTTAGGGTTAGATTTTAAATTAAAAATTCCTATTTTTGGCCTACGCAACAAATTTTCTAGAATCCTGGCAGTTTTGGTTATTCAACTTTGGAAGCTCATAAGTTGAGTTTTGCTTGGCCATATGAGGCCCACACCAGCTTGTTGGATAGATAAAATCACAGAGAATATTTATGAAGTGTTTTCATAATCACATTTGATCATTTAATGAGTATAAAATTTAGCAGAAGATCGAGCTCTTAATTTTTAAACAAAATTAATTTTCTGAGTTTAATTTTCTGCATTTTCATTTGCTCATAACCTTTGTTGAGTGGAGATCCATTCGACTATGTTCTTCTTGACCAATTAGATATTTGAATGGATCAATGAAAATCTTAGCTTTCCTTCCATTTATTTATTTAATTAAGTTTTGATTGGAGATATTTCGTATTCCAGATTTAGTATTTTGACTTTAATTTGTATTTTAATTAAATCTAATTGGTTTTGGCAGGGAAATGGTTGAAAAGATAAGGAAAAGAAGATTTCAATCAATGGTATTTCTCCATAAATAGAAGAAAAGGAATTTGAACAAATGAAAATTGTCGGAGTAAAAATACTCTTCAATAGCACCCCTATTTGGAATTCATTTTGTAAATTATAAATGTGCTTTGTAGAATGAGCAAAGGGATTCTCTCTTCTACAATTTTATAATGCTTAAAGCACTATTGTAATAGGGATTTCAGGCTATAGGTAGACAGAGGATCAACCTCAGATCTGGGGATTATTGGGACTTTTCCTTTGCATTCTGAACTATGTATGGAGAGCGGAACTTGCACTATTGCAGTGCTTATTTTAACAGCATAAGTTCAATCATTGTAAAGGGTTGTTGGAGATCAGATCCAGAGAAACAGTTGCAATAAATTGGTATTTAAAATACTATTCTTTTTCCCATGGAAAAAGTCGTAATTTTATTCATAAGACAAAATTACATTTTGTAGATATTGAAAAGCATATGCATATGGCCTGTACCTGTTTTCACAGGATTCAACACAGACAAAAAGTGAGAAAAAAAAAAAAAAAAAACTACTATTCTTTCCTCCCTTTCTTTTTTTCCACCATTCGCCAGCCTCTAGTGTTGGGAGTGGTTATTACCATGGAAAGCTAATTTTGAATGGGAGTTTCTTTGTCGGAATCAGATCCTTTTGATCCATGAGTTCACTTGATTCTTGTTATTTCCATTCCTGTTAGTTGAGGTTCTTTGTGCTACATTTGATTGTTGGGGACTTCCTCCTTCTTTAATGTGTTGTTCTGGTCTTTTTGATTCTGAGTTTCTACTTTGTATGTTGTTGTTTATTCTTTTCCTACTTCTTCCTCCAAGGGGGCTATATTTTTCCATCCTTTTGGCTTTTTTTGTTGCTTCCTGTTCCATTTGGGGGTTTGTTTTGCTTTAGGACAGGAACTGTGGAGGTGTCCTATTTGTAGACATCCACGGCATCGAAGGTTGTGTTTTCATAGTCTAGTGGTTGTGTCCACTGTGTATTATTGAAATTCAAGTTTATGCTTTCTGGTAATCCCTCATTGAGGTCTACCTCAACGCATATCTTAGAAAATGTGAATATCTCCCTTGTGATTCTATCCTCATCAGCCTTTAGGAATTTCCCCAATACATTCCCTATGGCAATTAAAACACTGTGATGCCAGAAATGTAATGGGAGGTTGTACAACCTGACCCACACTGGCATCTTTGATACCACCATTGTGTTGGCGTCAAATTCCAGAAACCACAGGGTCATAAATAGTCCTACGCTGCCCCAGAACCATGGCCCTTGTTGAGGATATGTTCCCATTCTTGTGCTATTCTGAAACTGACTATAAAGAACCCTTTGAGGCATAAGTATATCTAACAGGCTGGGGACCAAGTCTCGTAAATCTGTTGGTGCATAACATCAAAATTAGGCCAAAACCCATTAAATTTGCATATAACTGAATTACAATAGAGATCTGTGTGCAGGTCTTTTACCTCAGGCAGTGCGATGGTAAGTGTAGGGTTCTCAGATTTTTGTTCTACAATGTAGGGTCCTGGAAGCTCGAGTGGTGTTGTAATTTTGGCTTGCATTTTCCCTGTACCTTTGACAACTTCCTTGAATGTTCTTGTGCTTTTTGAGTTGTTTCTAACACTTCCACCCTTCAGACACAGGTTAATTATTATAGTTGAGTCTACGGTGATGCCATAATCCTGGAGTGTGAGATTTTCCTGTAAACTGTAGCCTGAGTAGATCAGATTTTGCTAATATGCTGGTATACCAAGTTGGTTCTAGATTTTGTTTTTTATTTCCTATATCTTCCTCCCTTCATAGACCCTCCGAAAAATAGTCTTTCCTTCCAGTGTTTTAGTGAAAATTTGTCTTGGATCCTCCACCACTGGGTGTGTGTCCTCCTACAGTGTTGCTTGATCTATTAACCCTGTGCCCAGATATGTCAGATATAATCGTCTCGTTGCCTCCAAGTAGTGCTTCATCATGATCCATCTTGCAAATTCATCGTCATTCTGCTTGTCTATGAGATCCTTTTGATATCTAAGTTCGATTGTTGCCAGTTCTAGGGTATAATCCCATATTTCTATGATGATATGCCGATCCAAACCCACAACATCCAATAAGACTTGGAATGACGTTGTTGGTGTTTCATCTGCTACGGTCAGCAGTAGGGATTTCTAGGCTCTTTTCAGTGCTGCCCATATATTACCCTTTTCTGCATTATGGAGCAGTGATCCAAAGTATTACAGTGTTGTGGCATGAACTAACCTCCAAATCTGGTCATGGTGTGGGCTACTTAGTCTTCTAGATGCCTGATCCGTTAGATCTATGACGGATCTGAAGATAATGCTACCTTTCGTGAAGGGAAGGATCAACCCAGATCCATATCGTGGTCATGCAAGTGCATCGTTGTCATTTTTTGGTTCATGGAAAAGATGCACAAAACCCCTCTCCACCGTCATCATTTTCGCTCTTCCGTGGTTATCTATATGTGTTGTCCTGAAATTTTTGTAGCCCTCTGGCCTAATATGGCTCAGGGTTTCTTTCATCGGATCTTCATTTTTATGCACCCATAATGTCTCATGCACCCACGTCTTTTCCATCGCATCGCCGATGATAACTTTAGATCCAGAACGGATGTCAGCAGATCAGCAGGCGATCTGTTTCTTCCCCGGAGGAAGTTCAGACATTCAATTGCATTCTTCCTCTACTCTTGCATTGATTTCTATCGAGATTCCATGATTTAACATTTGAAAGCGACCAAATACAATTGCAATCTACACCGATCTACCAAATGTTGCCATTCTTGGGATCACCGAAACACAGAGAAAGGATATCGAGAGTAGGCAGATCCTGTTGTGAAATATCCTTGCGTATCAAGGGCTCTGGCAGATTCAAGTCTGGATTGTGAAGAGGCTAGTCAAGAAACTCTGCCAGAATCTCATTGTTTCGGCCCATGGCATTGATCCCCCAACCTGTTGGAGAAGGCAGAGATGCAAGGAGAGCATTGCTTTTCTGTTGATTTGTAAACATGGCGAGTCACTCGGGATCAATTCTTTGTGGTGCTCGTGAGTTTTCTATGTCCCCCTTATTTATAACACTATTGTTTTAGTACTAGTTTCATTTTATAATAGAATAAATGTGCAATTTTCATTCATATTTGTGCACTATTGTCGATGTGAGTAATTTGCCTCAATAATACATTATTATATATCTCTGCTATTATTTGTTGAACTCTAATTTATGAGTAACTATTTATTCATAAATTTGTCTTTTCATTATGATTTAACAATTAGTAATATTTTGTGAACTATTTCCTTATATTATTGTTTAATCGTTCGAGTTACTGATTTAATAATCATCATCATTTTGTGAACTACTTAAATGTCGTTGATTAATTGTTTCTGTTAATATATCTCTGAACAAAATGTGTTTTGGTATTCATAATATCAGTTAATTGAACTACTTCATTAGCTTGATATTCATTATAGGCCAAACATATTTAAATCCCAATCACTTAAATATTTTTCTCTCGGTTGAGTAAGATCTACATCTTCCTAATCGAGATAGGCTTAGGATACTTTTTCGTTTTTCTTAATTTATAGGATTAGTTTAGATTTAATTCTACATTCTTAGAAGTCCTCTTATTAAAGAGGAAAAATTCAATTGCGTCTTGGATGAGCCCTAGATCAGCTTAAGGATCACTTTCTTTCATGATCAACAAGAGGGTCTCTTCTCTATTAGTAGGTGAAAGTCATATTTTAAGCCAATGGAGATAGAGAGAAGGCATCTGGACCTAGTTTAACCATTTGAAACCACCATTTCAATGGAAAAGGAGATGTTCTAAGTTCTCAACTGGTGGCCTTCGTTATAATGTTGGAGGCAGAGATTTTTTAGCCTTCAATAGAGCCCTGCTTGAGTTTATCTTGAGTTATAGTTAATTAATTCAGTTTAATTGAGTTAAAGTCAATTAATCCTATTCCAACTGATGGAGGAACTAGTAGGAGGCTAGATAGTGGGGTGTTGCTTCATCTGTTCAACCAATAAATTGATGATTCACTCATAAATAAATCTTGCATGTCATATTTGATAGTTACCTAGTTGAGATTGGAGTTCAGAGACAATGTACTATTAGTTGTATAATTATCTAAATTGTACAGGTGGTGCATGGAGTCAAAGGAAGGCCTATGAGGATTGCATAATTCATATTGAGGAATTTTCCTAATTAATAGGGGGATAATTCCCAAGGAAATAGTGCAAGGAAATATGGACTTGGGCAAGCCAAAATTTGGTTAAGTATTGGTCTGGGCTTGTCTAGGAAGTAGTGAGATAGATAGAGATAATGTAGAGGTTGCTCGGGCTTGACAAAAGCATTGTAATCTTCTCATATTTTCTTACTAATGCAATATACAGATAAGAGGGGTTTTCTGTTGTGGGTTTGCCCAGGAAATCATTGTGTAAAATGTTGATTGAATTCTTTCTCTTATATGTTTCATGATTTCTTGATCAATTAATTATTTCTACTGATAAGTAGAGCAAATTCACATCTGCTGTTTTAGAAAATTACATAAGCAGTTTGAATCTAAAAGGAATTTCTACATGGTATCAAAGAATAAATCACTCTAGAATAGGAGAATACGAGTTTGTCTTTTGCAAGTGAAATCGATTTTGTAGGATCATTCTTCAGAGCCAATAGGATGTCGTTCTATGGATTGAGACTCAAATATTCCCTTGAGGGTAGTTTGAATTATATTGCTTGGAAGGATAGTATGGAGGCAGTGTTGGAAGACAACAGGCTGAAGGAATTCACAGACAATGATATTCCTAAGCCTCTAACAACATATGCTCAAGATTTGGCAGAGTGGAGGAAATATGTTGCAAAGGTGAGAAGGATCATACTAGAAGGAGTTCGATATCATATTGTCTTGAATATCCATGGGAAGGATACACCATATGCATTGTGGCAAGCCTTGATTGATCTTTTTAGAACAAAAATGACCATAGGGAGTTGCTGAAGGAAAAGCTTTAGAAGATCAATATGGATAAAGGCGACCTAATAACACAATACTTGAGCACGTTCACCCATTGTCAAGATGAGCTTGGGAGTGTTAGTATTACAGTTGTTGAAGATGATCTGGTCAGCTTAGCACTTCTAGGCCTTCTCAAGAGTTGGAACAACTACCAGGATTTGGTAAATGACAGGAAGCATCTACCAAAGTGGGAGCATTTGTGGATCGGCTTGGTGCAATAAGAGATAAGGCAGAGCACCAGAGATAGAACCTCATCCAAGCATGATGATGACAAGAATTGTGCCTTAGCTGGAAATGCAAAGAAAAGGAAAGGAAGGAAATTCCAATCTAAAGGAGATTCTAGTCAGGGTGACAAGAAGAAGGACTTGTCGAAGATTAAATGTTTTCACTGTCATGAGCTGGGACACTATGCCACAAAGTATCTACACAAGAAGGTAGTTAAGAATCCCTCAAGAGGAGTGGTTGGTGAAGCTCTTGCTTCACAATTCGATTTGGATTTCACTCTCATTTCTTACATGGTAACATCAATAATGAGTAGTGTGTGGTATCTGCATAATGGAGCCTCATTCTATATGAACAACAACACAAAATCCTTCAGTGAATTGGAGGATATGTACCTCCATATGGACATCAAAATGGAAGATGATGGAAGGTATAGTGTGACTGACATCAGTACTGTTACTTTTCAGAGGGATTCTGGTTCTCCTCTCACATTAAAAGATGTCATATATGTTTCAGGTTTGATGAATAATTTGGTTTCATTTTCTATGTTGGAGAAATGTGGATATGATGTGATATTTAGCAAAGGAAAGGCTTTCCTTCATCACATAACCTCAGTACAAATGAAGCAGATTGCGGTTTGGGTGAAGAACCTCTACAAATTTGATGTAGAATATTCTACTTCTTTAAGAAGAAAAGCAGAGAAGGTGCAACGCTGAGACATCGATGAATTGTGGCATAGAATATTGGGTTACTTGCACCACAAAGCTTTGAAGATCATGTAGCAAATTTCTACAAGAATTCCTAAGGGTAAACTAGAGTAGAGAGATACATTCAAAGGGTGTACATTGGGGAAGTACATCAAAGCCACCTTCCATGAAAAGGAGAGTCGAGCATAAGTGATCCTTGAAAGAGTTCACTTAGATGTGTGTGGACCATTCTCGACAACCTCCATGACCAAGAACATGTATTATGTAATATTTGTAGATGATTTCTCATGTAAGTGTTGGATTTTATTCATGTAGACTAAAGATCAGACATTCACTAAATTTTGTGAATTTAAAGCACTTGTTGAGAAAGACACTAGCAGGAAAGTGGAGGCTCTTAGGAGCGATAATGGTGCAGAATATTTGTCATATGAATTCAAGAACTTCTATGCATCAGAAGGCATTCGAAAAGAATTAATAGCACCCCATAACCCACAACAAAATGGGGTGGCTAAAAGGAAGAACAAAAGTATTGTGGGAGGTGCACAAACGATGTTACATCATGGTAAATTTTAGGGGAAAATTTTAGCCCACAGGCAAAATTTAAGGGGTTTTGCATTTTAGAGGAGAATTTTTTTTATAAAAACCCTTTTCATATAGTTAGCCCAAGTTTATTTAAAAAATAATTATTTTTTTTATTTTAACCCAAAATAAAAAAGGGTGGATAAACCTAGTGAAGCTTCATTCGGCCCGATTCACCTAGTTTGGGAGATTGTATTCCCTTAAAATCATCAGATTTTCTTATTTATAGTGTTAAATTTGTTTGTAATTGCCCCATTTTTGGTTTTTCTGGTTTGGGAGTGCTTTGTGAGATTTGATTTGGTCCTGGGAGGTGGTTTCGGAGGTTCAATTTGGTCCCAACCACCCTGATTCTTTTGTTTTCAAATGGAGGGCGACTCCCTATTTTCATGATATTCATGGTGTATAATTGTTTTTTCAAATCGATTTTTCATGGTGTATAGTTTTGGTCCTCAAATTTCTTAGTTAAAAAATCTAACTCTTTCCAGTGAATTTTCTAGTTTCGGTCCTTGGATTTCTTAGTTCAAAAATACTATTCTTTTCAATGGGGCTGAGGGCTAGTTAGAGGGCATCCATGAAGTTTGAACATAGCTAAGATATGGCAATATATTCTTATGAAGAACATTAGCCTAAGGAAGGAGCAAAAAAATCTCAAGGAGAATACGAGCTTAAAGAGGACAAAAGGAAGTTTGTTCTATGCATGTGAAGAGGTCGAAGTTGGTCCAGAAGCAAGGTCAAAGTTCTATTTCGTTTCCGAGCTCTAGAAGGATTTGTTTATAGGAAGAAATAATCCCACTGAAATTTCACCTAAGGTGTAATTTGTTCTGAGTCAAAAGGGGTGAGCGAAAACCCTAGAAAGTGGCCTAACAACCTCATATCTACCCACTGTAGGAGTCCAAAAGGCCTCAGGACTTGTGCAAGAGTTTGTGGGGGGGTCAAATGCCTAGAGGAGGCCAAACAAGGCCTCAGACCTTGACTAGTAGCAAGTGGAGTACCTTGAATAGAGAGTAGGCTAGAGAGAAATAACCCTCATAGGGACCAGGGTGTACATTTTGTGTGGAATCCTCCATTTATTGGCGACTCTTTGCAACTAGCACTAGGGTATACATTTTGTATGGAATCCTGCATTTCTTGGTGATTTGTGAATCGAAGTCTAAAAGGGTTTAGCATTCCATGTAAGCTAGAACCTTGTTCTTGTTCTTGTTCTTGTTTGTTTTCAAGTGCTATTCAATTCACAGATCGATATTAATGTTCCATTCTTTTATTCTAGAAATATATATGAACACAGAGATGTTGTTTGGTCAATTTAGTGTGTCCTAAATTGCTACATTAATTATCAATCCGGGATTCGTAAGCTGATGAAGTGTGGCGCACTATATGTGCAAGATAACCTATTTCTTACTTTTGTCGTTTTTGATTTCTTATTTTGTTTTCGGGGTTTTTATCTTTGTTTGCCTCCTAATGTAAATGGAAATAACTCTAGAAGGCAAGTATGGATGTCAATTTTAAGGCAATGATGTCCTCTATAATGATTTCCAGATCTTAACACTTTAGAGGGTCTTAGAACATACTAGCGATGAAACTAATACTTGAAAAAGAACGAAAATGTGCTACTATTCTAATCAAACAAATAGAGAACTATTGATCATGAAACCATTATCCCTGTTGTTATCTAAATACAGAAAAATGAATTAAGCTACTGCACTCAAGCAAATCGAAAATTGTAATCTAATAAAAGTAAAAGCAATTCACATCATTCATAGTTTGATACCTCGCCAGGTAGTCTAAGTTATAGCTTTCAGAGATAATGTCAATGATATGAGCAAATTGATGTCTAATAGCAGAGAAGTAAAACTAAAATCAAATCACATCATTCATAGTCTGATTCCTTTCCAGGTAGTCTAACCTATGGCTTTCGAAGATAATCATCAATAACATGAGCAATATGATTACCTAATTGCATAAAAGTAAAACTAAAATCAAATCACATCAATCATAGTCTGATTCCTCGCCAGGTAGTCTAAGCTATGGCTTTCAGAGATAATCATAAATAACATGAGCAATCTGATTATCTAATTGCAGAAAAGTAAAATTAAAATCAAATCACATCAATCATAGTCTGATTCCTTGCCAGGTAGTCTAAGCTATGGCTTTTGGAGATAATCATCAATAACATAAGCAATCTGATATCTAAACTAACTACTAAAGCAAGTAAATAAAACTGAAGTCAAAGCATCACTGGAATTTAAAGAAACTAAAGAAAGTAAAGTCAGCAGAGAAGCTAATTCCATGTCACTAGCTATTGCAAAAGAACTATATGAAAACGCCTGGGCCTACTCTAACCTGAAACACACACACACACTAATTAGTGTTAACAACAATATACAAAGCTTGTAAAATCATGAACAGAAACGAAATGTTAATACCATGGATGAAATATATACACAAGTGGATAATTATGAAGCATGTGCAATAGAAATAAGGAAACAGTATATGAAAATTGTACAACAATAAGGAAAATGAAACCTCAGTGTGCAGGGGCCCTCTGCACATCCTCAGTTAATAGGCTATCAGTCAAGAATTATGCTCACGCAATCATGTAGAAATAGAGTCTTCTTTTATATTTCAAAAAAGCGTTATCACAGTAGAACTAGTGTCATGGCACAATAAGATTTAATAGCAAAATTACATTAACAAAAGACTAAGAACTATGCGTATAGAAACATGTTAATTATAACAAAAACTTCATAACTGTTTTCCTGTGAAACTACGTCAACAGGGGACACATAAAAGATAGCGTCCATGGATTTAGCATGATGGTTGCCGAGATTATTAAATCTATCAAAAGCGGTTGTTGGATTCACATCGTGGGGCAGTCTACAGGTGGCAACATGACCCCAGGGATCCAGGAATGGCCACGAATCCTTCACGTGGTTGAAAACAGAGTCCAACTGCCGTAGGACTCCTTCGTCAGCCCATCCTTTGACCACCATTGACCACGACTCTCCTTGATGAATCCTGCTATACCAATAGGACCTGATCCATGTCCAGGTCATTTCTAACTTGCCCACGTGTCTGGTTTTGCCGAATGACACCTGCAACCTGGAGTTTAACAAAAACAGTTGCGGAAAGTGGCTGCATTCCGCAACTCATAAGCAAAATCTAATTCAAATAGCAAACACACAACATAGTTAGAAAACCACTTTAAATGCCCATTTTAGAATCAATATACAATGATGTTGACAGCTTATGAGGTCTAGATGGGTGGAAAATGTTTAGGAAAGTGTGTAGGAGATATGCAAGTTCAGGGATCAACATACCCCCATTGTGAAGGTGTTGCATGTCCCCATGCAACCAAAACTTTGACCATCCTCCCTCAGTCCATGTGTTCTGAGACCTATGCTAGCACATCCAACACTCTTCTCTTCTTTCTTGGTACTGCTAACATCCTAGGCTTCCTCATTAAGCACATGAACTTGAGGTTGATAAGAGCTCTACTCAACCTCTTGCTCTTTTTCTTCAACTTCCTATTCTTCTTCTACCACAGCCCAAGATGTAACATGGTGTTGTCATGAATGATCTTATCCAATCTACTTTGTTCCTTTAATGTTTCATTCTCCCTCTTGATGTGTCTATTTAAGACCTCCAGTTCAAAAATTTCCTGTTTCAGTGATTGGATTAGAGTGTCCTATGCTACATGAGGTTGGGTAGATCAAGTGCCTAGATCTATGGCGGTCTTCTCCAAAAATTCAATATAATCATACATTTCTTGTTAGTTTGGGTCTACCTCAGGTGTAGTTTTTCTTGGGCTGACCCCAAAATCCTGTTGAGAAGGACTAATCTCCAAATCTGGTCGAGAAGGACTCATGTCAAAATCTGGCTGAGAAATAGGAGTATGGTGTGGGCTATGGCTAGGAGGAATTGTTGGAGGCTGTTCCAATGTTTCCCCTCCTAAATCAATGAAATGGGGCCCTTTTGTTTGCACTGTCCTCAATTTCCCTTTAAGCCTAGAGCTCCTCCTTAAATTTTTTGAGCTAGTGTCTTCTTTCCCCACACTCTATTTTCCTTTCCCTTTCCTCTCTGCTACAGCTGATTGTTTTTGAAGATAAACTAATCTTTCAGACAGTATTTGGTGGTCCTCTTCTGAGGAAGGTTCTGGGGTTTGATAGACATCCTCAATGTTTCTCTTCCCCTTTAATTTTCTTTGCTTCCTATCCTCAGATTTTTCTTTCTTTCTTTCCGACAGTTTTTCTTCTTGATTAATTTCTTTGGCTATGTTAGTAGGAGTGTCTTGGATTCTTACATTGGTTTTCTTCCTCCTACTCTTCTTTTCTGAGCTGCTATCTAGTGTTTCAGGGGGAGCTTGAAAGAAATTTCTAACCAAAAACTATTCCCAAGTTTCCTTCTTTTCCTTTAACTGTTTTTCAATTAAAATTTTCACAAGCCCGTGATGGTACAAGTGGGGTTCTATGTCCTCCAAATTCTTTTGAACAGTTACGGACATCTTTTTCAAACTATTCAATAAAAAGTAAGGCAAATTGAGGGTTTGATTTTCTAAGAAATTCACCAGAAATCGGGTGTGATACATATACATTGACCCGAAACGTCCTTCACAGGTAATGAACTTTTGGATTATCAACAATAAATTGGCCCACTTTTCTTCTAAAGCATAGACAGGGATTCCTTGTTTGAAAATAGTTATATCCATACCTGGATTGCGTAGGATAACCCTCCAGGCCTTCTCGTCGAAGATCTTGTTCTTGAACCACCATTCTCCCTCCTGTGGGAGTTCTGTAGTGGCTACTATAGATGCCTCAGTAACTAAAAACTTAAGGTCTCCAACCTCAACCTCCATACCATCAAAAGACCTCGCAAAAGTCTTTGTAATTTCCTTATTGTAGCCTTTGAATTTTTGAATGAACCATAACCACTGTGCCTTCTTAGGTATGCCTTTCAATTGCGGATACCCCTCCCTAAACTTGGGCCCTTCCAGTTCTGCTCTTAACAAAAGACCCATTCCTTTCCTCCTGCCTTAAAATATGTCTGCGTGAGTAATGGATGAACGGAGATACAATGGTTGTGTTAGCAGGGAATGGACACGGTTTATGGAGAAAAGTCCAGTGATTGCAAATGGAGAAACAGAGAATAGGTAGCGGGAATGAGTTCACGAAGTGGAGCGGAAGTTTATGTGAATAGGGTAGGAATGCAAATGTAACTTCAATAGAACAGTAGGGTAGTAAAGTGAGCCCGGCAAAGTTTTAAACTGGACGGCTGTGGAGTAGAAGTTATCATGCTCACAAAAATGGCTGTGGAATTTGTGCAGCAGAGAAGAGCAGTGATCAAATCAATTACGTCCCCATAATTACAGGTGGAGTGTCAAAGTACAGCCAACGTGAGTTAAATCCGGAGGCTGATCATGATGGCGTTTAAAAATTAATGCACGGTTAGTGGAGGGATCATGTAAAGGTTGTGGAATGGTTATGGAAACTATCAATGCCAATCATTGCATATAATGGAGCTATGGTTTCATAACTATATAAAAATGTGCCTTGAATGCTATTTGAAATAAATTTTACTCATACCTTGGAATTTTTGCCACTTTTCTCCCATTAACCTTTGATCAGCTGCTCCTCGTTGATGCTTTTAGGTGCCTCATGTCTTCAAAATAGGTCCTTGGTCATACATGCATTTGATTCTTTTTATTATTGGGCTAACATCTAATTGTCATTGTTGAATAACAAAGTGCTGGCTGCGAAATCCACAATTGGTTGCGGAATCAGTGTCTAGCTACAAAAATAGGATTTAGCTGCGGAAACTGATACAATGAACATATGACTGAATGGAGATGAATGAATGATGATTGAATGAATGAAAACTGGTCATGAAATTTTTTTTATTGGCAGAATGAAATGAAATGAAGTGGAATGGAGTGAAGTGGAGTGAAATGAAGTGAAGCGGAGTGAAATGAAGTGAAGTGACATAAAACTATGAAATGAGAGAGACTTTTGTTTTTGGAAAATATAGGGCGTCAGAAGGTTTTGATTTTCGCCCTATATTTTCTGTATAAGATTGCCAATCAATGATTGGTTTTCAGGCTTATACAATTTTTTTTTTTTAACAATAAAAGAACAAGGACTAGGTTGGTGGAGAAGAAGGATTCTTCTTCACCAGCCTTATTGCAGAATTATCCTGAAATATTTTGACAAATTCCTCCTTTGAGAGTAGCTTATGATAGATCTTTAATCGGTGACCATTCACAATAAGAGGAGTTTGATATTCATCAATGGTTTTGATTCTTACCGCTCCATTGCTTAAGACTTTGTCAATCTCATATGGCCCAAGCCAATGAGTCTGAAATTTACCTTTGAAATCCTTGAAATTGGAATCAAATAGCAATGCCTAGTCTCCTTCTTGGAACTTTTTCTCTTTAATGTATTTGTCATGTCACTTAGCTCTTTGATATTGAACTAGATCAGTTCTTACGATTGCTTCTTATCTAATCTCATCTAGTTCATTCAACTGCTTCATTCTATGCTTTTGGGCTTCTGATAAATCCATTCCCAACTGAACTGCCATCTTGAAAGTTTTAACTTGGAACTCAATGGGGAGCAGGACTTCTTTCCCATAAACAAGTTCATAGGGAGAATGTCCTGTTGTA